>VXBA01001027.1:54726-96202 GCA_013399895.1 Serilophus lunatus | reverse complement strand
CGCGGCGCGGCAGGACCATGTCGGCCACGGACGAGCGGGCCAAGGAGATCCTCCGCGGCTTCAAGCTGTATCCTACGGGCAGGGGCCGCCAGAGCGCGGGGAGGAGGGGGGATGGCCGCCCCGCTCTGGGGAAGGCCTGGGGACGGGAGAGGTTGCCATGGAAACGCGGTTCTCAATGGCGTCCGCTCTCCGGTGGCCGCGGGGTGGGTCCCGCGGGGTCGGGACCGGCCCTGGGCCGCCTGGGGGAAGGTGGGGGGGGACGGGGAAGGAGCCCCCGTCGGGCCGGGCCGGGGTCCCGTCCGTGCCCCGGGGATGCTGCGGGTGGGGGGTCCCCCCTCGGCCCCTCAGCCCGGCGCTGGGAGCGGGGCTGGGCCGGGGGCGGCGGCCCCGGGCAGCGGGAGCCCCCCGGCCGCAGGCAGGACGAGCTTTGCAGAGGGCAGGTGAAGTAGCTCTGCGCCAGGAGGATCTGATCCCTTCCTTTCCTCTTAAGCACCTCTGCCTGCAGAGAAAATACCTGGTGTTCAGGTCCAGGAGCAGCTAAACCCCTTGCTGCCCGTCCTGCCGTGAGGTATTGGCACAGGTGTGGGTCGTGTCGTGCTGTCTGCTGCCAACGCTGGCGTATTTTGGGTGTCGTTGCCTTTCCGTGCGGCTCGTTTGAAAACTTTCCGTGTCGTGGCTCTCAAAAAGAATTCTCCTTTCGTGTCCGTGTTATCTGAATATGGATTGAATGCTGATGAAATGGGGTGGGTCTGAGCTTGGAAGAGGAGCAGGAGCCTGTGTGCATCCAGGATTGCAGTGAAGTGGGGAAAGGCTCAACCCAGAGGCCCATGGTCAAACCAAGGGTGGGAGAAACGTGGTGCCTTTATTTTACATGTGATGGATTTTACTGCACTGAACACTTAAACTTAGAAGGCAAATGCAAGCTTGGTGGCTGGACGTTTAGACACAAGAAAATCGTTGCTGGTTGTTTTTTCTTTCTTTTTTTACAGTGAGAAGAGCAGAAGTGAGGGGAATATCCCCTTGATCTGCACCTATTATCTCTAAACAGGGTGGTGGGGGTTTTTTGTTCAGATGTTCATAATCTCTATGCCAGCTGTAGCAGGATCTGATTTTCTAGGTTGGTTTTAGGCAGATAGCTGTTATCAAACTATAAGCAGATGTTTTTCTTAACTTTTTATAGAATCACTGCAGTCTTCCCCATCTGTTAGTGCTGCATCTGGTTCCTCTGCTTCTGTGCTGGCACTATTGACAGTTCTTTGTATTTGTGAAGATGTAGTCCTTTAGCTGTCAAAACATAAATTAAAAACCTTTTGTGCTGGCAATTAGAGGAAGAATAAGCTGCTGACAAGCCCAGACTGAGCTGTTGCTGGAAGTGAGGAGTGCCTGGAAAGTTAAGCCTGGGGAACAAACTTTAAAGTGCCTTTTGCATGTGTTTGCACATAGTCTTTGCTGGATAGCAGAATTTGCATATAAGCCTTTGTCCAACTTTGGATTAAATAAGCCCTTTTGTTGTTTGTTGGCTTAAGTTGAAAATGCTTTTTTGGTCTTTGAGAGGAAGGATGTTGGACAACAACCTTCTGTGATCTCAAGCAGCCATAGCAGGGACAAGAAGCTTTGTTAGAAATACTGTGCAGTCTGTGTTGGAGTGTCTCAAGTTTAGCTTCCCTTTGCTTGACCTTACCATAAAAACCCCCCAAACCTTCTCACAGGACAGTTTCAGGCAAAATCTGGACTGTGCTTCTCCAAAAACCTGCTGGAGTATTTTGATAGTTGCCATAAGGGCCTTGCAGTCCAAAGTCTGACAGACAGGAAAGTTTGGAGAAGCATTTCACAACTGGAAATTTTAGCAAGTTGAAAAACTTCCCTGTGTGCCTTTAGTAATCCATGTCTGGGCAGACATTCCTCCTTCATGAGGAAGCCCTGAGACAGCAGCCCATCCCCACAGGGAGCTGCTGTGTCTGCTCCTTGCAGGCCAGACGTCACCCCCTCCTTGGCTGAGAGCATTGCATGGCACAGAGGTGCTTTATCTCCCACCCAATGAATAGAAAGGGAGGGACAAAAATGTTCTGAAATGCTCTGGGGTTTGTACTTTGAGTATTTAAAACTTCTCCTTCTGCTCCCCGGGAGGGAGGGAGCTCAACTCCACCGACCTGAGCTCAGCACTTCAAACCTGGCCCTTCAAACTCAACTTGCTTTTAGCACAAGAAAACGAGCACAGCATGACAGGGGCTTGTGTGCATTGCATTCCTTGGGTGGCAAGGCCAGTTGCTGGGGCAGGAAGCATCCTTGAGGAAGCAGACTTCCAAAACAGTTGTTACCTTTAGCCCAGGAACAGGCACTCGAGCTGGAAGTCCAGTTCACCTTGAGTAATCAGAGTTCCCTCAAACAATGCTGTTTACTTGTGGTTCCTGAGAAGAGGTTAATTACAAGCTTTCCAAATGATTGGGACATGCTGCTGTGGAAATCAAATTACAGCCCAAATCTACCCTCTAATTTCAATGCAAAGAGAGGCTTTCCTTCCTCTGTGACACCAGTGCAGAAACATGTTGTGGCTGATGTCCCCAAACACAAGCCAGAAACATTTGCTTCCTCTTCTTGTGGATTTTCCTGTTTTAAAAAATACTAAAACCCAAGGAAAAATATTTGATGTTTGCCTGCAGGTGAGGATATTGTACTTAATGATACTTGTCCAAAGAACTTTTGTGGCACCAGTTCAAACTGAGCAGTGACAGTCCAGTCACTGCTTGTCACTTCTTCAGAGACAGTGTTTGTTAACAGAGCTTGTAAATCTGCTCTCCAGCTCCCTGTCCTGAAGGCACTTGCCTGAACAGCAGCTGTTACACCCCACATAATACCTGCAGGTAGTTTAGTGGTATTAAGATGTAGTCATTTGTAGTCATAGTTTGACTATGAGCAACATCAGGTCACTCGGTAACTAGAGATCCAGTCCTGTGAAGTATTAGCCAAGTCTTTTTTTCTGCAAGTGTTTATGCACCTCTGGTCCCGTGATCTCAAGTGCATGAAATTAGATTATGCCTTTTTTCTCCAGAAGATGGGACAGTTACTCTGCCAAGCCACAGAACAGCATTTTGCTTGACCCTCACTTACCCTTTCAACACATTCTTCAGATCTCATGCTGTTATTTTATCTTTAGAGTTAGGTTGTACTATTAAATGTATGTATTTAGCATCTTTCATCCGAAGAAAGTAACACCAATGAAATACTTCCCTTACAGTCAAAACAGTCATGGGGTTGGTGGCTTTCCCCCTCCACAATCCCCTGGACAGTTTTTTGTGGGTTGCCTGTGTACCTTTGTTCTGAGATGAACTAGCACAGAAAAAAATTGTTTTCTAAGCACTTAAGTTCACTGGAATGAGGGCACTGTAGGAAGTTGTTGTGTTTAATTTGGTTTGCCAGCATTTGGAAAGCATCCATGCTGTAGATTAGAAATATCCCATCATGGTTTGCAACAACAGAGGCACATCCAACTCTTGAGGGACCACAGTTCAGCTTCTTTATGCACTTCTTTCTGTGGTGTTTCAGCCAGAACAGCAAAGAGGAGAAAACCCCAAGGACTCAGTTGTTTCTCAAAGCAGTGTCATGTCTTGCCCCTCAGCATGAGTAAGCACATCCTCTTTCTATTTTAAATCTTACAACTCAAACAAGATACCACCTTTTATTTTTGCCTCTGTACAGAGGATCTCCATATTTTTGCTTGCCCTGTAAATATTTATTAGTTTAGGATAAGCTTTTCCATGGATTTCCATTTGAGTGCAGTATATCCTGCTGTCCTTCAGAAGTCTCCTGAAGCAAATTAATAAGGTGAACATCAACTTGAAGAGGCAAAATTAACTGTAGGTCAGAGCAATTATGGAGTTATGAAGCCAGTGTTTGTGGTCAGTATAAACATACACCTGTAGCTGGGGCACTCCAGCATTTATTTGTAGGCAAAACTCCTCATGTCAAAGCCTGGCCTACTTTCTGTAGCCCTCACAGTTCTCTGTGTTCTCACGGTGTGCAACATTTTCCCAGCTCCCAGAGCTTTTTCCAGTCTTCTCACCATTGTTTTTCTGTCTAGAGAATCTTTCCAGCAGGGCATTACCCTCTTAGAAAGGTGGATGGAGCTGTAGTGAAAATAGTTACACCAGAAACCATTAGGAGCACCTTTGGATTTCATATTGCTCTGCACACAGAGACTTCCAACCTGTACCTGGCCTGCTGCACTCACAGCAACTGCAGGCACTGACAGTCCTGCCCATCAAGCCCTGCATGAGTCACTGGAGTTTGGAACAAGTTTGATGCAGCATTCTGGAGTTGAGAAATCTCAAGTGGAACCCGCATCAAACTGAGTTTCCAATTTCATTGTTAGACTGGTAAATCTTTAGTTGCTTGTTCACTTGAAATGTGTATCTGTTGCAGTGTTTACAGAAGTAACGAGGTAGCAGCTTTAATTGGCCTAAAGAGTCCCCTTTGTTTTGAGGTTTCCTCTCTGCACTTCCTCAGATCTCACTCGGTTTTGACTTCTTGCAATGAAAGAGAAAGATGAGCCACCAAATTTATGGGTTACAAGGAGACATTGGCCACTTAAAAGAAGGAACAGGACTGCCTGGAAGCTGGGCCATCTACCGCAGAGAGCCCAGGCAGAACTTGCATGCTAATGCTCAGACATGAGTTTGTGCTTCCCCCCATCCATATTTCTGGTTCTTGAAACCGTCTTACTTTCTACAAAACCTAAGGGTACTTCCCAAGTAAAAGTTGCCCACATTCCAGGTTGTTCTGACTGCAGAACAAGGTCCTACCCTGTCAGCATTGAGAGAGCTTTGTTTCAGAGGTCAGAGTTTCCCACAGAAGCTTTAGCCAGGTTGTGTTTTGTAGTTCAGTGTCCCTGTGATCACGGTGTCTTTACCATATCACAATTATTTCCAGCATTGACAGAAGTTCTGCAGCAATGATCTGTATTTCTATGCTAAACTGATGGCTGAGTTATGAGGCACACCTGCAAACAGGAGCAGCTTCACAAGGTTTGGTTTTACCTGGTTGGTTCCTCAGTGAACACCAAAACCATCCTGTCATCCCCTTGTTAACTTTCATGGGAAAAAGTGTAAATGTTTAATTACACTTAACCTGTGATTTGCATTAACTTGATACCTGAATAGCTACAGTCAGTTGTCTACGTGTCAGACAAAACAAAATCCATGTGTGGTGTTGGAAGTTTTGTGCCCTTGGCAGTGGAAGGGGCATCCAGAGCTCCACTGTCACAGGACACAAATGAGTTGCCAAGTGCTGCAGAGAAAAAGAAAAGTGTATTTTGACATTGGAGTTTGGATTTTAGTTTTTAATCAGCAATATTGCTTTAGCACTTGGTAGTCAGAATTTTATTTCTAAGATTTATCCTTTCATCTCTCCAAAGCCTACCCATCCAGCATGTCCCTGGAATTACTGTTCCAGTATTTTTAATTGCTTGCTTCATGCCAACCTAATGAAGTAATAAAGCAGTTGTCATTAGCAAAATTGTTTTCCCTTAATTCCTTTACATCATAGTTACTCTTTGCATCCTTGAAAGTCACTGGTGCCTTATGCTTCAGCTGTTGTTGCAGTATTTGAATTTCCACCGAGCAGAAGGTAGTAATTTAATCCATCAAGTGAGAACTGATAGAACTTCTTCCACACACCCCCCCCACCTCCTGCATCTTCACAGCCAACACGTAGGAAAAAAGCCAAGCTTACACAGATGTAGACAAGCAGAGGAGGTATCCAAAAATCCTCAAATTAAACAGATACTGTTCAGAGTTGGATTTTTTTAAACAGACATCTGATGTGTCTCCTGTGTCTCTGAAAAAAAAAGTTTTCTGTTAGCTAAAGCAGGCTTAATATGGAAGCTGATTTGACTTGTTCTTACACATGTTTATCCCTGAATTTAAGTTGATGCAGAAGGAATGTTGAGTCAAAATTTTACATGAAGTTTGTAAGATAGCAGGCTGCTGTACTCTGCCTTCTGCCTTTGGCTTCCACAATTTTTGTAAGACAAACCTCTTCTATTTCTCAGATAGAAGTTGGGACATTAAGGCAGATTCAAATTTGAGCTCAGAGCTTCCCCTAAAGATAAACCAATGCTTCATTTACATCTGGTAGTCAAAGTTTGCACAGAAGCAGGAGGTGTGCAAGGTTCCCAGGTACAGGGAACAAACAGAAAACATCATGATCTATTAAGGTCCACCCGACAACATTGAACTTAGTTTTGGGGGTTTTTGCATATGAATATAGCAGAGTTTTTAAAATGTGCTTTTGCACATCTGTTGCTCTCACATCTTGAGGAGCACATCATGTGTTTATTCTTGACATGAAATAAACTGCAGTAGCAAGTATTGAATAGTAAAAAAAAACAGTCCCAGGTGATGCCTTTTTTTCCTGAGACAGCATCAGGAGCACCATAGAAACAAGAGGTTTGTCACCTGTGTAGCATCACTCCCAGAGCAATTTGGGGGAATATCCCCATTCACTCTTGGGGCATCACTGTGAGGCTTCCAAAGCCATTTGTCCTCATGCCCAGGTAGACACAGGGGAACTGTTGGGAGATTCTGTCCACCAGACACCTGACTGCAACCAAGGGTCTCATAGGAACCAGATATAACCTGCATATTGCCAAATCCTAGTTGACAGCCAGGATTTTCAGTTGAGATTCCATTGTCACATCTTTCCTGAACAGAGTTCTCACTGTGACAGAAATGTTATGTATAGAAAAGACTTAAGGGAAACAGTCTGAGATTAGTTCAGCCACGAGTGAGCTTTTGAGTTGATTATGTTCATGACTAGAATATCAGGCAACATTCTTCTCGAAGAATGGTAGGCTTAAGTAAAAGGAGAAAGGGAAATAAAAAATTATTTTCAGTCGGCCTTTGGGACAGCAGTGCACAAAAGCACTGTGTTATTAAATTTATCCACTCCTGTATTGAAGGGATTGTGTAACCAACCAGGAGCAATAGTCTTCTGTTAGAGAGATTGAGAGTGCAGGGCATTATACTTTGGAATTCTGTAGAGGAGTATTTTTGTGGATCAGGCTGTGCTACAGTGTACATAACCCTCATCTACTCTGGAGGGAGTCAGATCATCTGGTCCTTGAGACAGCTGATTATATCCATCTTTTCCTGTTTATCAAGAAAATGGGGAGGATCACACACTTTGCTTCCCACCCAAGCAGATTGCCTGCATGCCTCCTTCCTTCCCTCTTCAGATGACTTAAATTAAGCCTTTTCAAAAGGAAGGTTACACATGCTTGGAATCAAGAAATCATCTGATGTTTTAAGTATCAGAAACTTCTGATCAGGGGCAGCCTGCAGAGAGTTAATGTCAAGTCACTTTGGCTTGGAAAGTCAAAGGAAATTCTATTTTAGGAGCCAGTCGAAAAACTGGCTATTTGCACTGCTTAACATAAAAATTCTGTGTATGGGAAAATGCTTATAGAAACCTTCACCAAGGGGATCCCATTTTCATTCGTGTGTTGCCAGGGACTGGTGCTAACTGTGCTCAAAGGGAGCTCTGCAACACCTTCAGCTGCTCTCAAGAGCAGTTAATGGAGAGTTTTACAGAGAGAGAGAGAGAGAGGGTACAAAACCAGCCACTGTCCCCATTAGTGTGGTGGAATAGGCCAACCCACCTGGAAAGTGGGCATCAAGAAATTCCTGCCAGCCTTTGACACAGCGGAACCTTCTGAAGGTGCTTTACACACCTGATTTCCAGTTGAAGAGACTCTGTAGTGCATTAGAATATTTGTCTGTCAGTCACAGTCCAACTTAAGACTTTGCTGTTTCTCTAGAAAAGTTATTTCCTTTCCCAGAAACTGAAATAAGGAGGTGAAGAGTCCTGTTTGTTATTTTGCTTGAACCTTATTAGCCTTTAAAAACAGCTCAGTCCAGGAAGTGATATGTTCCTTCTGAGCAAAGGGGGCATCCAAAAACTATCTGCTGTTACTTCTTGATTCAGGCACAGGTTGCCATCCCCAGCCACCTCATTTTCAGATTTACCAGTGGATCTGGTGTGATGAGATCCTGCCCAGTCACCAACAAAGTCACAGACAGGATTTGGGACCATGCACCAAGTACCACTAGAGACTGTTTTCCTGCAGCTCTCGATGAGCCAGACATAGGAAACCATGGGCTAAAAAGCCCAGGCAGCCTTGGAGGGCAAAGCCATGTTGTGGTTTAGATACTGTTTTCAGAAAGGGACAGAGAAGCCTGTAAACTTCCCAGTCCAGTTTGGCCTGTTCCTTTATGGCACCCTCATTAATCCACAAGGAATCACCACAGGTCCCCTGTTGCCATAAAAATGCAGCTCCAGAAAGGAATTGGTTTACATGCTTCCCCCTGCAACTCCCTGAAAGGGAACTGCATTGTACTGCTACCACACCGACCTTGAGATTTAGTTTTGTAGGAGGGAACTAAAGCTGGCTCCCTGGTTCTCCCAGCATCTTCCATTCTGCCAACTGGAACAAGTTCCTTTGAGTTTTAAACAAAGCAACAACAAAAAAGCCCACACGCCTCCTTATCTATTCTGAAGTTGCTAGAACTGAAGTACTACTTGCAAAATAACAACAAAGATGCCCAAGGACAGTCCTTACCCCTGCAAACTCTGTTTGTCAGAGAGGAAAAGCAAAGCTCCCTCACCACTGGCGATCCCTCCCCATCTGTACAGATTAGGGGTGAGGCACAAGCCTCTACTGCTTGCAGTTCCCCCCATCCACACTGCCCTCGTTAAGGTTCACTTTCTCCTTTGAATCCAGTCCTGCCAGTGGCCAGGGAGAGTCCTGATGGTCTCTTGCATTTGTTTGCGCTGAGAAAACAGTAGTTCCTTGTTTTCCTGGTTGATAACATTGCACAAGTCCTAGTGTTGTCAGTTCTGAAGTAGTAAATACAGTGACTGAGGCAGTGGGTGATTTGGAAAGCTGCAAATTCAAATGTAAAAAAGGCTGTATTTTAATGTAGGCACACCTGGAAAGGGTGTAGATAATGCTGATTATGGAATTTTGAGCTTTTTGTGTAACACTTCTTCATGTTAGCATTTCCCTTGACATAAATGCTTATGAAGTTCATACTTTGAAACACCAAAATTGCAATTTATGAAAGTAATATTTCTCTCAGCTGCAAGTAGCTTTCCAATAACTAAATTTTTATTATTTTTTATTATTAATGCCTATATTGAAAGAATCAACTTGTGAATTGCAGGTAATTGTATTTACACATGCTGTTCTTTTTTACAGCAGAAATGAGATATTCCATTTGTTCAGCTGAAAAATATATTAATAGATTTTGATTAAATTGATAAAAACCTGATTTAATACTCTGAAAATTTAACAGCTGCAAGCTTGTTAAAATAATAAAATTTAAAACTCAGTATAAACATAATTATAGATTTTATTGGCAATCAAAGCTATAAGAGCTGCTTGGAAGAAGAGCAGAGGAGTAGAGGTCACTGGTTTTTTGTCATTTCAGTGGAGGTTTCATTACTGTGTCCCCACAACAATGTTTTCCATCTGAATTCCAGTGTTGCTCAGAGCTTCACATCAGTGTAGTTCACATTAGTGTATCTGTATAGGTTGGTTAAAGCACAACATTCAGAACAAAATAATTGTATTTTATCTGTTTTATCAGTTTGGAACTGAATTGTTCCCTTGTGCTCCCCATGTTCTGCTGTGGTGTTTTTCCCAACAGCTCCCTCTCTTCCCAGCCACCCTGTAAAATGTTAGGGTGGTTGAATTGTCAGAGCCCTAATCCACACTGCAAATTGAATCACTTCTCATATTCTAGTAGGTTCCTAAAAAAGCACAGTAATTCTGATGTGGAATCCTTGTTTTTTGAGAGTTCTGCTTCAATCTGTGTAAATCCCACTTTATTCCTCCTCTCTGCCTCCACTCTCAGCAGCCTCTGGGCCATTTACAGGATTAGTTTCCTCATGCAACTGCCAGTCGTTCCTTCCTGATTGTATTTTCATTTTGCTTTGGTTGTCCACTTGGTCTGTGTGCTCCAAATTTTCTTCCCTTCCTTAGAAGAGACAAAACACGTACTTGTTTTCCTTGAATAATCTTAGTCCTGTCAGTTTTATGTTGGAAAATCAAAAGTTGTTTGATCTGATTTGCAGCATGTGGTCCTGCCTGTGTGGCACTCCAGGGATGAAACTTCTGTAGTGTCTCAGTTCCATGATTTATTTTTATTTAATTTTATTTTTATTCTTTTTATCCCTTCCATAACTGCATCTGATTGTCACTGTGATCTTGTCCTGTGAGTGTAGAAGGCCACTGACATCCACCTGAGCATTAAATCCTTACTGACTCCCTCAGCTTGGCATTGAGGATGTTCATAATCATCATTTCCAGTTCATGCCTGGAAAAATAACTGGCATTGAGGGTGTTTTTCTTGCTTAGTCAAGGAGCCCGTGGCTGTAAGGGTTGTGGAGTTTCCAAGGATAAAGCGTGCCCATTTCTCATGCACACAGAGTCCGAGTTAAAAACAAATAGGACTGAAGTATTTGGAGCTCCCATGAGATTCAGGACAGTGCTATCCACAGGGATTGTACATCCAAGGAACCATTGAAGTTTATGCCAGGAAAACAGTGGCTTGTTCCCCTGCTGTGCCATGTCAGCAAAGAGGAGATTGGCATTTGTCATTGTGGACTTCATGAAAGTGCTTGTCAAAGCTGTTTCTCTGGCTGATTTGAATTTTTATTTTGTTTATTAGGAGTAGAGTGTGAGTGCCAGGACTAGATGCTGGTTTATATAAAATCTTGATAAAATTAAATCCCCTTGCAGTTCTCTGATTAATTTCAAGGATACTGAGTTTCTTTCCCAGGGAACTTGTGGTGGTCTCCAAGATTTGTCTCTGGGTTGCAGAACTCTAGTTTGAAACGGTGAGGGATGTGCTCGGTGTGAGATTGTGAGGCAGTTAAAGGTGTGGAGGCTCAAAAATGCATCCAGTGCTTTGAGTAAACCACCTTTAGAAGAACTGAGAGACTTCTGCCCTCCCAACTCCACAGTCACATTCCTGGCAGTGCAGACCTGCTGAGCTGAGCTGTGAGGCTGAACAAAGCAGCAGGTCTGTGGTCACCCCGTGTTATTTGTCCTGCAGTAGTTGGTTTTCACTCCTGTGATGAGCACAAATCCTTATAGACTCATTAACAGATGTCCTGCAGCAGTAGCACTTGTTCCCTGAAGGCTGCAATTGACATTTGCTTTCAGAGCTGTCTAAAGAGGATCTTTTCAGGATTTCATTCATTTTTGCCTTTTTTTAGCATTGCTTGTGAGAGAGGGCATATGAGCCCACCTGGAAAAGGAAGTTCAATTGTCTGGCCTGTTTTTGTGACTGGCACACAGAGCTGTAACCCCACCCTGAGGGAATGCACTCCCACTTTTATGCCAACTGGCTTGGGCAGCATGGAGCCTGTCAGGGCCAGGAGTTTTTGGACAGATGTGGCTGCACGGTGTCAATGCACTGAGATAAAGCTCTGTCTGTACTTCTCCAGGGGCAAAGGGGAGATGGCTATGTTGTTGTATAAAGCTCTAGTAGTTTATATGCTTAAAATTTACTGAATTACTTAAAATTTAACTATTTCTGCTAGATCTCCCCACTGTGCATACCTTTATCCCTGGATGAGTGTGTCCAGTTCTGAGGCACTTCAAAGCTTTGGAATTGGCCTCTCTTGATGCAGAATAAGAACATTCAGGAAGGGTTAGATAAGGGTTAGTCAGCTCAAGTCTAAATTCACTCTGTGCATTAATCTGGATTGACTCCTGTGTACTGACAAACTCATAGTTAATTCAATTGCCAGGGAAAGGTACTGTTTAAAAATTAACATCATGTTGATAAGGGGAATTTAGACAGAATCAGTGTGTCAATGCAAGAGACCCAGTGCTTGACCTTTTACTCATACCTTCTCCTGAGACTGCCAACAAGAATTTCTTAAGTGCTCCCTTTACAGTTGATTCTGGTGGTGTGAACACCTGCCTGTGAACAATTAGAATAAAACTCACAAGCTCATTTCCTGGAAGGCAGGAGCTATCAGACATAATGACTGCAGGCTTTATTGATCTGATGGGGATTTGGAGGGCTAGCAGACAGCCTCAAGTTTCAATGGCCAGATAAAAATCCCTGAGCTCTGAAGTCCTTTGCACAAATGAATTCTTCCTTTTTTACACACCTCTGAAATCGGGAGGTGTCCATCTCAACACTGAGCTACAGATTTTCCCCAGAAGTTTTTGCAAACAGCCTTTTTCCATAGTGATCTTTTTTACTTTATTCTGTATAGGTGGAAGCCTCACTTGACAGTAACACTGAAATCTCCCTTGACCTAGTTTCTGTTGTCAGCAGCACAAGTTAAAGTATGCTCTTGAACACTGTTTTATTTCTGCTCTTTCCTGATACCCTGGAAGAGCAAAAGACCAAAAAAAAAAGGCAAATTTATCAGAAATATAAAAGGTCAAGGGCAGGACTTTCTATCTAGGGACAACCTGCTTGTCCCTCATGCAGAAGAAGTGGGTGAACAGCTCTTGACATGACAGACGGCTACTTTCATGTGCATTCACCAATTATATCAGACTGCTGGAGAACAGCAAACTACCAGTCGAGAGTTCCTTAAAATTCTGGCTCCTGAGGACTGTTGTGGAAGCTGCTTTTATATCCAGGGTAAAGGATGTTTGCCTTCCTGTGCATGGAGGGGTGTTTTGGGGCCAGCTCAGAACAGGATCTCTCCCCAGTAACAGAACAAGGTGCTTGTAGCCTCTTCCACTCCTTGGGCAGTTAACCAGAAGTAAGAAGTTTTTCAAATATACAAAATCTGTGCTCCTCAACTCTGTCCTGGCCAGACTTTCTGCTGTAGAAGATTTTAAAAAATGACATTCCCTCCCAGTTCCAAGATCAGATGTTCAGGGGCTTGTGTCACAGTCCTTGCTAATTTGGCTCCACACTTTGACTTGTCAGACTAAGTTTGGCATTTTGCTCATTTGGGTTTTGTTATTTAAAGAGGATTGAGAGAAAGGATTCAACGAAAAGATGCAATATGCATTTTTTCTTGGTGGAATATTTTTTCACAACAGAGATTAGAATAAAATTCTACCTGAGAGAGGTAACCAGGCTGTGGGACTGTTTCCTGCTAGCACTCCAATCACCTACTCAGTGTTAATTTATGGCAGTCCAGGAATAATTAATAAGAGCTTTACAAACATTAAAAAACTAATAAGGCTTTACAAACAGGGATGTCAGGGTAGTACATGCATCCTGTGTGTGTGAAATACATGGTGCTGATCTTTGACATGGACAGCAGTGCAAAGGAGTGGTTGTATGAAGAACCAGATGTTGTTGAACTGCTGGACATTCAGTGATGCTACTGTACTGTGCCTTTTTTATCCTTGGAAATGGAACAAATAAAGGTTCTTTACAGAGAGGAAGCCCAGTGGAATTCAGGCACAAAGAATCCAGAAGAATTTTTGCACTATTGTGGATGGAAGCAGAGTAAAATAGTGGGTTTTGAAAGAGAGCTCTTTGGATTAATAAGGGAAGCCTTTATGCAAAATATTACTGTAATTGCAGGCTCGTGTTCTGATTGCCTTATCAGGGGAGATGCCTCCTCAATAGCATCTTTGTTTGCCTTACAATAGAAAGAGATAGAAAATAAGCAATTAAAGCAGTCTCATTGAAATGCCACAAATCTGAGCATTCAGCTATGAACTTCTAGCTAAGATTGTTGGTTAGTTTTTCTATTAAAAAAAAATCATTGCTGCTGTCTGTACTTGCTTTGTAGTGTGGCCAGACTACTGACAAGAGATAAATTTTCTCTTTGTTTCAGCTGTGATCTTCTTTTCTCTCTTCCTGCTTCTCATCCTAAAGCAGTGTCTTATGAATGTGTACATAGAAATGAGAGGTTAATTATCTCTGTTGTGTTCTTGGGATCCTTGTTATTCCAGTGAACCTTGTAAAGAAGTACTAAAGAATCTGGTCCTGGTAATTTCAAAAATGAATGGACTTCTCTCTCATTGTGTATCAGTTGATATTCTGGTAGTGAATAGTGTATTTATTGAGCTTTATGAAAGTGAAAACCAACCCCTTGCTCTCTGCCTTGTGGTCTAAGTGCCACCTAGACATGGGCAAGTCCACCATTTAATTAATATCTCCCAGGAACAGAAAATCCCCTGGGGAAAATCAGCAGACATCTTCCATATAGTGATAAGGAAAAATATTTCCAGAAGGAAATGGTTTGGGTTTATCCTGTAATACCTGCTCATAACAGCAGTCTAATATTAGTGGAAGATTAACATTATTCAGTCATTTAAATGTCAAATCTTTATGGCAAAAGGGAGATTTTGAGTTCAGTCTCAAAGACTCTTGCTTTCTGGTTGAGTGTGTGTGTCTGTGTGTTGTTTAATCTCCCTGGCCAGTACAGAGGATGTTGTGATCTCCTCGTTAAAGACGTCACGCTGAGAAGATTGGAGTAGAGGAATAAATAGAACAAGTGTTAGAAAGCCAAGCAGCTCATCTTGGTTGAACTAAAATGCACTCCTCACAAACTGCCTTCCCCCTAGATTTGTTCCTCCTAAGCGAGGTTCATTTCCCATTTTGCAGGGTATGATGCCAGGTCACTTGAGGCTCTTCTGTTTGCATCCTTTCCTGAAATGTTTTACCTCTTTGTGTAACTCAGCAGCTATTCTTTTTCACAAGTCACTCCTCTGGTGTCAGGGGCAATGGCTCCCAGAATGCAAAGAGGCTCAAAATTTCACTGGTGAGGTTCAGTGTGGAGCTTGAGCACTTAAAGTTCTGCTGGTTCTGGGCTGGCTCTGTGGAGACTAATCTCATTCCTGGTTTGTGCATTGGAGTTAATCTGGGCAGGGGCTGCCAGACACATCCAGGCTGATTCTGTCTGTCCAGGTGCCAGTCACAGTGTGTGTCTCTGCTGACAGGTCTGCCCTTTATCCTTAGAACTGTCCTTGGTGGAGTGGTGGGGCTGCCCAGACACCCTTCACACTTAGAGGGGATCCAACAAAGCAAATAAACATTTCTGCATCACATTTTATGAAAGGAAGAATGGCAGCCTAGTGTTTAGGAGTTCAGTTACAGGTAGGTATCTAAGATTTGAAAGATTTCTCATTAGAATGTAAAATTGTCTGTGAAAACAGATTGTGTAAAAAGAATTGTGTGAAAAATGAGTCCTTGCCCATTCTAAGCTGGATCTGGTGAGACTGGAACTACTAGAAACATTTTTCAAGTAAAGTTTAGTTAGGAAAAGCTTGCTCCTGGAACTTACTGGTTTTTTCCAGAAGTTTTTAATTCCAGGACCGTGTTTAGACTGTGTCCTGCTCTGATCTGAACAGATTCTGAAAGAATGTAGCAAAAAAAGGAGACGAGGCAAGATGCAACAGGGTGGACATTTCCATGCCTGCAGTCCAACTCTGGGAAGCTTCAGTGGATATGGAAACAACAAATCCCAAAGTATGGTTCCATTACAATACAGTGTAAGGGAATATCCCATGTCATGAGTCCATCTGTGGGGTCCCTGTAACAGAGCTGCTCAGGAGGCATTCCTCCTGGAAGCACAGCTCTGCCTGCCATGGAGAGTTCAGTGTTTTAACCAAACAGCTTCAAGATTTGGCAGTTTCTCTAAAATGTAGTGACTCGGCCCCTGACACCACGTGCTCCAGGGTTCTGACCCTGAGGGGGCTGATGGAGTGAAGTGGTACCAGGCTGTTGGGACTGGCTTAAGCAAAATGTGCTTATTTTGGTTCATCCCTTCAAGGTCCTTTAAGCAGTATCTCTGAATGTCATTCTGTGCAAAATGGATGGTCCCTTTGTGCAAATGGAGCCTGCCTGTCCCTGCCAGCAGTGAACAGCCATAGCATTTGTCCCAAGACTTTGTCCTTTCAGATTTACTGCTGACTGGCTTTTGCAAAATTATTGCAGTTCCCGGAGCTGGCAATTTTGAGGATGATTTGAATACATGAAATAGTGCTGTGTTTCTACTCATTCACTGGGCTCCCTCCCCTTTACACCCAATGAAATGTGGAAGGAAACTTCATATATCAAAGGGTGTTAGAAACTTTGTGTCAGGGGCAACACTTAAAGTGGCGGAGATTTTTTTAACTCAGGTGACTACTTGCCTTAAATGGGCAAAGAAAAATCCTGTGATCTCAGGCATGACCCCTACACAGACTTCACTGAAGCACTTTGAGCTCAAAATATACTTGAGGGTCCAGACTTGACAAGCAAAAGGAAATTAGCCATATTCACAGGAACTCTGGTTGAATTCATATGAACTGAGACAGGAACAAATGTGTTATTCTTCCCCATGACTTTTATATTTGATATTTCTGGTTTTTAAGTTGCCTTAAGGAATGAAATATTACTGATAAGTTTCAGAGATTCATGCATTCTTCTAGCTTAAAACCATTTTGCTTCTGTTGTCAGAGCTAACACAGCCATTTTGCTGTCCCGCTTTAAAATGCCATTTTAGACAGTAAAAAAGTACTTCTCATCCTGCAAGCAGCCCTTTTTATTTCCTTCCTGCTCCCCACTTCCATTAGTAATGCCTGGCAATGATTCAGAACCACCCTGCTTTCGAGACAGGGTGACTGAGAAACCACCAAAAGCAAGAGAAACACGGAGTGAAGGAACCACTGGCACCCACTCCATGGCAGGATTGCAGCAATCTGTGCTCCTGCAGTCACTCCAAGTCACAGTAAGAGTTTCCATCAGCCAGGGAGCACAGTTCCTGGCTGCTTAAAGAGAGAGGCAGCACTGTCTGTTGAAGCACAATTCTTGAAGCCAAACACCTCCTGAGATGTCTTTCCTTTTCTCTTACTGATTCATTGTGTGGCTGTGGGCAAGTCTTCGTGCTTATTTCCCAGTCCCTACAATAGGCAGTTATTAAAAAGCTACTTTGAGAACATGATTTGAGGTTTTTGGAGCACAGTGTAACGCTAGAAATGACTTAAGTTATTAACCCCTGAGCTGTAGTGTGTTGCCTATTCAGTGGCACATCCTGTCTCTCCTTAATTGCCTCCTGTCTGGGGTAGCCCCAGGCAGATGACAGTGACAGTGTGAACCCGCGCAGACTGGTAGCACAGTTCATCCCAAAGCCAAATCTCTCATCAGTTTCCAGTCTTCAGATCCCATCCTAGAAGTACATGATACAATCATACTTCCAGTAAATTAAATATTATTCTAAAACACTGATAAACCTGCGGAGTGTCAGAAGTAGTCTTTGGAGCTCAGTAGGCTGGTAGAGCTCTGTGAGAAGAGACACGAAGTGAAGGGGAGAAAAAAGAAACATTAGTGGGTAAAAAAGCATGTGGTCACAAGATAAGCAGTGGCAGTTGGAAGTCATCAAGGCTTTTTGTGTTGTCACTTGCTTATTTTATCGGGGGGACACTTTCAGCCCGAGATATTGCTTGGAGTTCAGAGGATGGAACAGCAGGGGGACCTGCTGATGCTCAGCTTTGCCATTCTCAATAAACATCACTTTGCTCAATAGAGAAATTATTGCAGAGGCCTTTGAGGAACAAAGGCATTGACTGGCCCCAAGCAGTGCTGATAAAACTGCTTCTTTAGAGCCTTTTGGGTTTGCTTTTTCTCCACTCTTCACACAAGGCTACAGGTCATTCAAGTGAAACTATATGAAAATGCCAGCTAAGCAGCCATGTTTATCCCATTTAAAAATTTGGTCAAAGAAGTCTTTGTTCCTCTGCTCAGGTCTGTGCCTTGTCAGTATGGGAAAGTGTGAGGATCCTTTTAGACATGTAAAAAAACCCCTCCAGCTCTCCAGTGCTGCAGAAATGACATGAGATCAAGCCAAGCTTTCTTTTATAAGCAGGCCAATATAATGCATAATTTAAAACAATTGAATTATTCTATAAAATAAAGAGGCATATCAAGATTTAAAATACCTCCTTCCATTAAAACTAATTTTGTTGCATGACTGACCTGACATCCTGCATTTCAAGTCTGTAAAGAACAATAGGCCACAACTATTTACAGGGAGGTAAATTCCTCTGAGGGCTTCTGGCTGCAGCCTTATCTGTGACAATGAAGTTATTCCCCAGAACACCTTGATAGATTATTTCTATGAAACTCCCTCTAGTTCACTTACTGCTGAGAACCTTGAAATGTTACCATAATAGTTCAGCTGTGATGAAATGTTTGAATGTTCTGAAGTAGTTAAGACAAAATGAAGTCGTTTCAATCGGTGAATCACTTTTAGTGTTCACCTGCAGAGAGGAAAATTGTTTGGTGTGCTAAAATTAGAAAGTGGACAAACTTATCACAGAGTATTTTGGGGTTTAAAGAATTTGACTTAGTTTTAAGTATTCTGGTTGTGGCTCCTCCAGTTGTCCTGCAACCTGTCTCAGCTTTTGATACAGATCGGGCATCTTCTGTAAGGAGGTTCCAATGTTTTGTGTTTCAATTGTATTTTTAGTTTCCCTTGTATATGTGGTGTGTCTGTTGCCTTTCTCCCTGGTTACATTCAGTTTTGTTCTTTCCACTGAGCTACAAGCAACCTCCTTTAAAATTACATTCTAATAAAGTCCTATGGATTTTAAAGGTCACATTCTCTTCTTGAATGAATACATCATTCTCATTGATTGACCTGCTGTAACTGCAAACTCAGAGTACAACTGATGACATTAATTATGTTAATATTCAAAGGGTTCTTAGCGTGAGCCCAGGCTTTTCTGACATGCTAATTTTTGAGATCCATTTACCACGCAGGGGAGACGGGGAGGGGTCGGGTGTTATCACATTGGAAAAGAGAAGATAATTTTCTGTGTATCATTCATGGTTCTGAGATGGTCCTCTAAGCAATGATGAGTTTTTCAAAGTTATTGATTGTTTTACTACCTAGGCTGTGAAGCAGTGTCCAGTTGTGATTGCATGTTGTGTTTCCTGACAAGGCATTGGTATAAAGGAATTCTGTCAAGGCCACTCAGAGAAGCCAAAGAAAAGCCTAAAAAACACAGGCAGCAGAAAGCAGCATAAAACCACCACATTGCTTCAGTTTGCTTTTATTTGGCACCGTGGTCTGGTTCTAGGAACCATTTTAACATCTGTTTCTAGAGGAAACAAAGCACCTCCACAGATCTGGCACAGAAGGCAGTTTGCTCTCTCTGGCAGGGGAACCCATCCCATAAGCTGATGATTTGTGTGTAGATTTATTTTTTTTTTGAGCTTATTCCCACTTTAAACAACATTGTGTTCATTGTGCCACAAGTGTATTTTGGGGTTTACTTTAAATTTTGTTGGTAGGGATCTCAAATCTTAGGTTTTGGGGTTGTTTTTTTGAGCTTAGAAATGGTTAGTCGTTTTGGGTTGAGTGTAGTTCCCAAACAAGTGCCTGACACATGCTCCAGGGGCCCTGAGTTGTGGCCTTTGCTGGTGCATCAGAGTAACAGGGCAGTCCCCTCATCTGCACAGGCAGAATCTGCTCAGGAGTGTCACACGTTGCTTTTGTCTGAAGAAATCAAAGGTTACTTGTGAATGCCTGAATTGGTTCCTGGTGCTCAGCAGTGACAAAGAATTGCTGGAATTTCTAAGAATTACAAGAATAGACTTACCTGGACAGAGATACGAGCCTTGAAGCAACAGTGTCTATGTCCCTCGTTCAGCTGTTTGCAAACCACTGTGATTTATTTTTTTACCTTTTTCCCCTCTTGTTGACCCTTAGCTTCATCTCAGTACTCCGTAACCCTTTCCTTCAAAATGTACATCCATTTATTTCTTGCTGCTTTGGTTTGAGGAAGAGCAGAAAAGTCTGTGAAATGGAAGCCTGGCTTAGTTTGCTGCATTGCTGTGTTTTACCAAAGAAACAAAACACATTCTCCCACCCTGCCTGCCCATGCTGGACACTTCTCCTTCCAGAGTCTAGGAGCTCTCCATCTTCATTGATTTGATACAAGTACCTGCTTTTGTTAAGACTCTTAGAGCTGTCACCAGTTCTGGTTTATATATTTAAGATTTGGAGAGACTTCAGTCTGAATATTTTCAGACAGTCAATTGATAACAGTGAAAACTACGTGTAAACTCACTTAAAGCAAACTCTGTGCCTTGTTCTGCTACGTGACCTCACCAGGATGTGTGGTAACTGTTCATTTTGATGAAAACAGCAAGTAATACTTGTATCATTCAAACCAAACTGTTTCAAAGGCACCTGGATAGTCTGCATAAAATTTTTGTTAGAAAATGCTGGACACGTGTTTACTGCCTTTCCAATGCATGCAGAGTTAAATGGCTTCTGTACTTCCCTAATTTATTAACATCCCATTGCAGCTGATTGACTGAACTGGCCTAGGCTGCATTTTTTTTGCAGTGCCTTAACATGAGCCCTGATAAGTTAAAATGTATTCAGAGGTTCAAGCAGGAAATAGTTGGTGTGAATACAGTTCAGCTTCAAAAGGGTCACCCAAGGTGCAGGGAGAACACGACACACAGCAGTGAGTACTGGAGCTTAACGCCAGGCCCAGGTGGGAACGGTCAGAGCTCTGTCTACTTAATACAAGAGAATGGGGCAATATTTACTTCTGCCCTTTTAGCATCATTTTCTGTTGCAGTTAAGGTAAGGTTGGCATGGTGTGCAGTAACTTGTGTGACTGTGTTTCCAAACTGGGCCAAGAGCAGCTTAATCCGGGACTGTGATGGATTTTGGTGAACATGCATTGTGGTGATGCCAGATCTGTGTGGACTCATCTGCACACAGAGGTGAGGCAGAAAGTATTGGAAGCACAAAGCATGCAAGTGTATGATACTCTGTTGATCTTTTTGCTGTGATGCTGTAGCTGTTAAATATATCCCTCTGATTACATAATTTGCTGTGAAATGACTTGGTTGATTGCTGAGGATTTTTGCTGCATTTTGTCATGTGGTTTGCTTTAATCTGTGGATCTTCCTGGCTTCTGTTGCACAGCAATTTGTTCTGTGCAGGAGACTTTAAAAGCAGGCTTTTACAGCAAGGACAGGAGTGTCAGGAATACTTTGAAGGGATAATTGGCTTCCTTCCATTTGAGGGTTTAATAGAGCATCTTTCCAGTACCCAGCACCTCCCATCATTTGGAGAAGCACAGTAACCCATATCTTGTGTGTCACTTCAGGAAAGTTGCTTTACAAGAGAGGAGTTTTTAAAAAGCCCTGCTCCTGTAAGAGCTGTCATAGCACATTTTCTGTCTAATCTGGAACTCAGGAGGGTGTGCTGCTGTCTGAAAGCAGAAGTTGACAGTGCTGTACCCAAAGGCTGCAGTAATGCTTGAGGAATAGCTTCCAGTTGGAGTGTTTGTTTGGGTATTTCTTTTACTACATAGAATGGATGGGCACTCATTCAGGAGATAGGATGTTGCACTGAATGTCATCCTTGGGTTTGGAGGACAGGCTCCTTTTCTCTTAACACTTGTGCTTTATTAAACACCAAACAGCAGCATTTCTCTTGAGTGTGAACAGAGTGAATTCAAGGACCTGGTCCAGCAAAATGTCTGTGCACGTGCTTAAATTAAAGCACACAATTAGGAGTTCTGTGGAAGAGGGATTTGGGAGTTGTAATAAAAAGGGATATTTGAGATTGGAAAGATTAGAGGACAAACAGCATGAGTGGAGGAGAATCATAAGGCCATTTGGGTGGTCTGCTTTGTAGTCCTGTGGTTTGGTTATTATTTTACATAACTTACAGATTGGATTTAAACAACTGAGATGCAAATGTTCTTTTGGGAAAATATGGCTGATATAAATGTAATCCCTGAAGGTTGGTCTTTACTTACCTGCTCACCCGTGTCATGGTTGCCTGGTTGTGTCTGCTTTTCATGACAGATCCTGTGAAATCAGGAGTGAAGGTTGGCCAATCCAGATCAAAAGCTTTTTTGGGTTTACAACAGAGAGGTAAATCTGAATCGTTCAGGGCTTTCAGCCCCACTTTCTCTCTGTCCTTTGTCCCACAGGACAAGTCTCATTAACATGTAATTGTTGAGATGCTGTTTGTACCTGGCATGTGGTGACCTGTTCTTGATGTTGCATTTCATGTGGAAAAAAAATCCTGTCTCCTTCTGGGAGTGGTTATGAGCATTAGGCTTGTTTTTATTATGAAAGATAAGAGTGCAGCCGTTCCTGAGGTTTTGGAATGTTGTAGACAGCAAGGAATAAAATGAAAAATGGATCATTTTAACAAAAGAAATGATACCTACTGTTTTCTGCAGCCTTTGAGATATTCAAGAAGTGCTTAACATCACAACATAGGGAGTCAGGGAGATTGAGGCAGAACTTAAAATATTTTAACTCTGTACTACTTTAATGATTAATTTTATTTGTACTTTCTTCCTTCAAGGTTATTCTTAATGAGGAGTGTGGTAATACAAGGGAATCTTTTGCAATGCTAAAGCACTGAAAGACAAGGAGGTCCATTTTGGTTTATTTGAATGAAGTGATCTCCATGACAGATATGAAAAAGAATTTTTGTTCTGACATCAGAGGTATTCAAGACAGCAGAATTTGTATTTAGAAATGAACAAACCATTTCCCTTCATCAGGGTAAGCAAAGTAGGTCTGTGAGGAAGCTAATTCATGTCATGTATATAAAGCAAGTCAAATTCCAGCTACTACAAAGCTTTTATGTAAGACTTTGCTGACCCAATAGGTGGTGGAATATAAATAGATCAACAGTACACCCTTCCTTCTGCTGTTCTACCTAATCCTTTCTTGCCTTCAGGATTGAAGAGTATTTGATCTATTGAGTCTTAAATCAGACATTATTTCCAAAAGAAAACCCCAAAACCACCAAAATCCAGGTGAATGAAAATTTAATGGTGTAAGAGTGTTCTTGTTACTAAGAGTGATAAACTGAATTAGGGACACACCATTGTCCCTCCTTTCCCCCCCCAGATATCCTAACTTCACAAAGCTGTTACTGCCTGGCTTTCTGCTTGCTCCTCTTAGCTACCCCTGCCAGGTGGCTTGACATGAACCTCTTCAAAAATCATGATTATATTAAACCAATATTAATTTACCTTCTCCTTTTCAATACTAGTTAAAATGCCCTCTTCATCCTGCCTGCAGGTCTCCACTGCTGCTCAGGAGATGGAGCACTCTTTATTTTTAGTAACAATATCTCTCATGCTGGGGTGGAAGAATCTTAAACCAATTAAACACATTAGAAGATAACAGTGTGTGTGGGTTTGGTTCAAGATCTCCATTTTCTTCACTCGGGGGTATGTCCTAGTACCAGCCTTTCTATCCAAGATGACAGAAATAGTGTGATAAGCTGCTAACTAGGTAAGCAGTGCAGCTGATGATTTGTCAAGAAATCACTTGTGATGGGTTTTGCCTCTTTTTAATCCCATTACATTTAAGTTTTATAAATGATCTCAGTTTTGATTTAGGATTTTTTTCAGGTGCCTGTTTCTTTTTAAACATATATTATTCTAACTGTTCTTCCCTTTTACTAATGCTTAGTTACTGGGAAAAAAAACTTGTGAACTGACTGGAGTATTCTGATCCCTGAAAATATGTCTGGGTCCATATATTTTAATTTTGTCTGTACATTCTGATTAGCAGGTTGATTTCACGTTTTTCATTTGCAGATGTTGGAAAAGAATGTCCTGAACCAACACGTGCACCTGTCAAGGCCAGAAAGCCTTTGGCTACACTGACACTAAACCTTTATTCCTTTGATATGGAATGGTATTCACACAGGTTGGCAGTGTTCAGATTGTTTAAATACAAGGTATTTGGTAGGATCTGTGGCCTGCATTGCTGCATGCATGAGGCAGGCTCTCATCAGCAGGGTATAGCCTTGACCTTTTAATTGCTCTTCACCTTTAACTTGACAGTCAGAATACAAAGTATGGGGCAGGGTATCCTGCATGGATTTACTGTTACACTGGGACATCAATACAAAATAAAGCCAGATAGCACTTCATTGAAGTCTGACACCCCAAATGTTAACATATCTACCATTGTTCAGCATGGCAGCATAACTTGTATCATCTTTCTGGACTGGACTGAGAGATGAATCCTGAAAGGGAAAAGTGACAGAGGTGAGCAGTCTACAGCAGTGTTTTGTCTGACCTGAAGTAGTAGGTCACTAACACTCTATAACTGTATTTCAAGTAAGGACAAGAATTAAGATGTCAGGCTACTTCTCTCTGAAGGGCACTTCTAATATGATACTTTTGAAGATGGTCAATGTGATTTCCAAAAATTTATAAGGGAAAAGGGACAGGAAGGCAAGGCAAAGCATGACAAGAAAAAAGGAATGGTCCATTAGTTAAAGTACTGATAATGGCCATTGGGAGGCTGGATCAGTTCCTGTGCAGAGCTGGGTTTGCTCTTCTGATTCATTTTCAGCTAGGAGGAACTTGTCTCCTGCTTAGTTTGGCACTACAGGACCAATGGCCAAACCCGTGAGCTCAGAACTCCCACTGATATTGATAGTGAACAAATACTTGTGAAGGAGATAATTTTTTGAAGGGGTGCAGGTTTTTGATAATCAAGTGCCCAATTTGCTGAATTACTGTACAGCTGATAGTCAAGACTGTTTGCATCACAGAGTGTCGTGGAGATAAATGAGTTTGTCAGTGAGATGCTCAGATTGTCTCATTTGTTATTTTCCCCTCGTACATGACATTTGATAGATGGCACACTGCTTTCCATGCAAATAGCTTCACCCTGGCTAGTTTGTACATCTGGGGGAGATGTATGGAAAAATGGTGGATTTTTTTTGGACATTTTAAGTTACAGTTGGGGCAGTTCTGTCCTGCAGATTGTGTTGGCTGAGGACTTTGGGTTTTCCAGCCAGCACCACATGAAGTGCCCAGCCCTGCTGCAGGTTTTTCTTGCCATTCTGCTACTCATTTTCTCTCTGACTTACCTGCCAGCCCCCATCTCCCTTGGGTTGCTGGCTGGGGAGAGAACTCCATTTTCCAGCTTTCTGCCAGGACGTGGAGGTGGTGCGTGGAGCCCTTGGGGGATGATGCTTTTCATCTTCTCCCCCTTTCACTTTTGCCTTAATCCCAGAACAAGTGGTAGATGTGTTTTAGAACAGGCCTATAAAGGACATGAGCTAGCTGCCCTACACTCCCTCTTCCCATGTTCCACGTTGTTGCTGAGCTTTGTGTAAACAGACTCTGTGAACATACTCCCTCCTGTCCTTTCAGAGGGACATGGAAAGTCTGGCCAGCCTTCAGAAAGGCTCCTCACATCTACACTGAAGCAGCCATGTTCCCTTCCCTCCTCCACACACATAATTTTAAATGTTATCCTGAAATGCAAAATTTGATAAAGCATCTGTTTCTTCCTGGGAGCTCTGGAAAAATGTGATCGATGTGACGGGTTTGTGCAAGTCTGCCTGGAAACTGTGTGTTAGAGGATGAGTTCAGTATGCAAATCTCTGACAGCTCCTACCCACGTCAAGGTCCACATTGTCCCTCTGCTGTTTCTCTGCCTCCTCAGTCAGTTCTTTGAGCAGTTGGTCCAGGAAATACTGAGTACAAAGGGTGCACTGCCATAAACCAGCCAAGGGAAACTCCTGGGAAGGGGCTGGTTTGTGTGGGCTCATCTCGCAGATCCTGCTCTATCCAGTCTCTGGCGTTTACTCTGGTGAAGCCTCGGAGCCACCCTGAGGAGCTGCGGAGCAGGAGGGCCTGAGGCTTTTGGACAGCTGTGTCCCCACTCAGGATGGCAACAGGCAGGTGTGTGCAGACTCCTTTTGAGGTGTCCATGTCTGAGTTATCTTGTGGGAGAGACTTTTCAAAGGGGTGCTCAAGATCATTGCGAATTTTCCCTTTGGAAATATGGGTGTATCCTTCTTACCTATAACTTTATTGACTAATTCACTAATTTGGGATTTTTGAAAGCTGGCACCGCCTCACTTGCTGAGAGTGAAAAGAGAAGACCTTGCTGTGCTTAGCACTCAGCAGCTGAAGAATTCCCATGTGTGGCAGTTACGAGGTCAACAGCATAGGACAACCCCTTGATATTAATATTTTGTAAGCTACGAGAACGAGCTCAATTGGATGTTATTTTTTTTTTCTAGTGTTATATAGGCAGCACTCTTTTTTCTAGCATTTTTCAAACGCTGGAGAACAGCAATTGTTTGTGTAGAATTACCTCTTTTTGTTAGCAGTGTTCTTGCTTCTCTGCAGCACAGTGACACTGCCTTTGTCCTTTAGAAGCAATGGAAAATGATAAATGAAACTAACAAGCTTCAGTCTGAAGTGAAAACTAAATATGCGAGTATACAACCCTTGTTGAATTCATTCTGGTCAGGGGTTGGTTTGTTCATTCATTTTCTGGGGAAAAGCATGTCTTTTCCTGAGAATAGGAAAACATTATTGAAACTCAGCTGGAATAGCCTATTTCAGAGCTTAGCAGAGAATGCTTACATGCAGCATTTAGGGATGTAGATGGCTTGTTTTCCTTATTCGCTTCTTATTAGAAATTGGATGAACCTTCGGGATGCAGAAACAGGGAAAATCCTCTGGCAAGGAACAGAAGATCTGTCTGTACCTGGAGTGGAGCATGAAGGTACTGTTTGACTGCCTTGTGCATTTTGGGGCTGGTGGCTGGGTCCCATGAGTTGCAAACACACCCCTGCCATGAAGGACAGATGTCACCTTTGGGCAAATCATGTCATCTTTGGGCAAATCATATCACCTCACATATTAAAGAGGAACCCTCATCTCCATCAGAGGAGCTTGGGGAATTCATTAAAACATACTCTGGCCTGAAATTGATGCCCGTTGTACAAGGAATTGTTAAGACCTTATCTGGTGCACAGTTCACTCATCCATCTAGAAGATGGATGACTGCAAACTGTAGCAGATGCAGAGCAGAGCTATTAGTAGAAGGCACTGAAAAGATTATGGATGGGAGGATGGTCTTTAGGAGGAGAGGAAAAAAAGCCATTCTTGTATGGCAGAGCAAGAAAAGAAATCTGAGGTGGAGAAGTTGTGCTCAATAAATAGACTGAGAAAGGAAAGAGACATCCAACAAAGGAGGATAATCTGACTGTGAATTAAAGGGTGTGGGGAATGTGGTTCTGGTACAGTCCTGCAACAGAAGCAGAGAGGGCATACAGTCAAATAATTGTTTTAAAATGAAGGCTAAAGTCATTATATAGTGCTTATATGTGTGTGTGTGTGTGTTCTGTGGCCATTCAGGGCAAATCACAGTCTAGACATAACAAACAACCAGATATACAGCAGAGTGAATAAAATACATTTCTTTTAAACAGGACTTCTATTTGCTTTTTTAAACAGGACTTTTATTTGATTTAAGTACAGATTTCTTTATAAAATAAACTCTTGAGTTTCAAATCATGACACTGTATTACTGCCTTAACTTACTATTACCACTTAGATGGACTAAAAACAATATTAGTGTGGTGTTGGATTGCTGCCAAAGCCTTAACATTAAACTCCCTTAAGTAGTGAAAATCACTGCCTGAGCACCTGAAACTGGAATTAATCATCTAAACCAGCTTTTGACAGCAGGAGCTTTTCCCATCAGCTCAATTCAGATAGGGCATTCAAAACTGGGAGGCAGTTTGGGAGATGCAAATCCATGAAGTTTAGTCTCTTCCAATATACAGGCAAAGCTTGGAGTCAGCTGCTGAGGTGTAGCACTTACAGAATCCCCAGTGCTGTTCGCAGTCACCACAGCCAGCCTTCATTCATGAAATACAAATACTCCACTATTTAAGAAAAATTGTAGTTTGAAATATAAAATCAGTTTGGCTGAAGCACCTTGCTTTCTTGCATGTCTCAACATTTAAGGTAACTTTATTAAACTGTATGAAAACATAATGATATGGATATTTTAATTGAATTTCAAACTAAACACAGTTGGACCCAAAATGATTTGCTTAGTAAATAAGAAATGTATCATTCATCACTTTCTAACCTAATCAGCATGAAGTATCTGACTAAATGTATGTTAGCTATTTCAGTGCTTAAATAAATGTGCAGGTATAATATATCCTTAAGTTAATAGAAAGCTGTAGTAAATTTAGAACTAAGTATATACTTATCTGCATTACAGCATGTTTTAAAATGGGCCTAACTGATGAGATTCAAACTCCTTTTCTATCTTTATAGTAGGAAAAAAGAGAAATAAATTGAACTTAAAAAATAATTCCAATTAAAATGTTCTCAACAGTATAAATAGAAATTAAAATCTCTTAAATCAGATGTTTAAAGACTACACAGTCCTACTTTTATTAAAAGTAATCTTTTATTTTTTAGTTTTACAATATTAAAGCAAACATGCTCAGAAGTCTGTCTTGGGGATGAAAGAAATGTAATTACTAAATTGCAGAATAGCTTTAATGAGTCATTTTACACTTAACTGCAAAAGGATGTTTATCATAACAGACTGTGAGTCTGTACTTGTGAGTAAAAGATGGTGCCATGCAGATTTCTATGCTGAAAAAACCCTAAAAATAATCAGAGAGCTTTTACATTTAAAACTCTTTCCTTTCACTTCTAATTTTCTTTTTTATCTTTTTTTTTTTTACCAACTGTGGGTTGGCATTCCCCAACCCTCCAGCTCTCAGGATTGGTTTCTGTTCAAGGTCCTACTCCACTGAACTGCTCTGCATTAGATGGATTTGCCTGGGTTTTGGGAGACCCTTCCTTTTATTAAACACCAGCCTGCTCTCTGCTTGTGGATGTTTTGATATGATTTCCATTTAGGAACAGTTTGGCTCATAAAGCACATGCCAGCTGTATTCCCTGCCCTCTTTATTTCTAATAAATTTACATGAAACATTCTCTAATATGCAGGAAGGATTTTGCACAATCACACCGCTGAAGTACGACAGGCTTGGGAGATTTTTACTATATTGACTCTCCCCCATATTGTCTTGTTTGGGACCTTCCAGGATATTAATCAGTGCTCCCAAACTGTTCCTTGTCTTACTCCTCCACCACTAAAAGAAAACAAATTTTGTGAAATATCTGCTGGCTACAGTTTGCCACTTGCTGTTGGTGTCTCACCCGTTGGAAGGGCCCAGAAACCTGGATTGCCAAACTGCTCCCGTGAACATTCTGGTGTGGTTCTGGCTTCGCCGCCTGTGCAGGTCTCAATGTTTAGGGGATGGGCATTTTGGGAACATCTACAGCACAACTTCCCAGAGCTCTGAGAGGCCTGAGGAAGTGCTGATGGGCTGAGAAACACCCGTTTGTGGTTTGCTGGGGACGCACAGTGTGAAAGGGAAGAAGAAGTGAGAAGGGCTCACTTGGTGTGCTAAGCAGCCCTTTAGTTGCCTGTGATCTTCAGCTCATTTCCTAAAGTAAAAATTTAAGTTGCATCTCATATTTCAACTTGAAAAATTATGGAGTTTAATAACAACTAAGAACCAGGAGTCTCAGGGATCAGCATTGTATCCCTGGTCCTGTCACAAGTTTCATTCCTCTCCTCTAGGAGAGGTACTTAAGCTATTTGCATCTCGGCTTTCACTCTTGCAAATGTAAAAAATCCTTTGTGTTTGCATTTCTTCTGCTGCTATGATCTTGTACTAGCACTAATCATTATTTCAATGTGTAGAATAATAGTACCTGCAGCAGCTGGTTTGTTTCATTGTGTCCAAATAATGCTTCTTTATCTGTTTCACAGCTCGAGTTCCTAAAAAAATCCTGAAATGCAAAGCAGTGTCTCGGGAGTTAAACTTTTCCTCAGCAGAACAGATGGAAAAATTCCGACTGGAACAGAAAGTTTATTTCAAAGGGCAGTGTCTAGAAGGTATGGATGTGCTCCGTGTGCTGCAGCACAGGGACTGACCCCCAGCACACCAGGGATTAGAGAAACTAAAATGGGTTGGACATGGTGATTTTAATTTTTCAGAGTAGACTGAAGCACTCATCTTGTCAGGACTAATGGGCCACAGTATTAAGGATAGCATTTCATAAGTGTATTAACACTTTGTTATGTAAGCAAAAAAGCTGGGTAATCATGACTGAGGGCATAAATCCACTGCAGGCTGCCTGAGGCAAGGAAACAGGTTATTTCAGAGTCATCTATTACTGGAATTCCTGTCTTCCTCATAGTGGCAGCCTCTGCCAGGCTGGAACCTCTGGTTTACCTGCGTTACAGCAGTGGCACCACCTTTCCCCAGTGATTCCACGGCTGCACATCTGACCCCCCTCACTCTTAATCTGAACTGGATCTGGGGGATGTGTGCAAGAGGAGGAGCGTGGTTTCCCCGTTCCCAATTAGGTGTGATGAAATTTCCACCGAGTGCAAAGGAGGTGTTGTGACCTTATCATTACCATCTGCTATTTTAGAAAGGGAGTATCTTCTCTAAGAGGAGGGCAGGGTTCAGTGCAGTTTAAACTGTACAAAGTAATTTAAATGTAAAATGTTGGCAGCACAGCAGGGCAGTTTAGGGAGTTCCCCAGACTGTCAGGTGAAAAGCAAAAGGACCATTTGTGGATTTTGTCTTCTTTCAAATGCCTCTGGATCTTCTTTTTACTTTGCAGAATGGTTCTTTGAATTCGGTTTTGTGATTCCTAACTCCACAAACACCTGGCAGTCCTTGATAGAGGCAGCACCTGAATCACAGATGATGCCAGCTAACGTTTTAACGTGAGTGCCTTGGACTTGCACAAACTGAGAGCAGGAAAAGCAAAAGCAGTGTGTGACATTTCCTTGGAGGCCACAGTGGGAACGAGGAGAGGGAACTGCTACCAACTCAGAATCACCTCGCTACTGTTAGTTGTTGAGAGAAAAAAGGAGCTAAGCCAACCTCATTACCTCCCTTCCCATAGGTCCAATTTGCATTAATACAGCAGTAAAGGTTTGGAGAAAGTGGAACTGATCCTTTATTAGAGTTGCTTAATTTTTTTGAAAGGTGAACCGTGAGAGGATTTAAAAATGTTTTACAGCGTAATGCACCTTACATCCAGGGGAAAAAAAATCCAACAAAACAACAGCTGCCTGAGCCATTTTCAAATCAGCTGTTTGATTACTGACTCTTAACAGGTTGGAACAGTCATTTTACAGTCACCTACAGTAAGATTCACACACCTTCCTTGAAAAGGTGTAGTCCTGGCTGCTGTTTGCATGTGGATTCCTGAGCAGGACAGTGATTCCTCAGATGTGTGTCACAGTAACACATCCTGGGAATTACTCTGAGTGTGGGCAGCAAGGCTCCAGCTTGGGTGGGATGCTGGAAAATCTCCCGGAGGGACACCCCTGGGAAGGGTAACCATCCTCCCTGCAGTGCTAGATGGGTGCTGGCAAGCACACAAGGAGCACGCTGCCAAAAGAGACAGAAGGCTTTGGGAATCCTGCTGCCAACAAGAGGCAGACAGTGAGCAGCCAGTCTCACTGCAAGGTCACTGTGTCCTCTGGAAGACCTCCCTCTCCAGTGTTTTCCCTCTCATTCCCTGTCTGGCAGAAAGCCAGTCACATAGAGGAGGTACCGGGATGGGAACTGCTGTCACTGATTCCCACTCACAGCACGTTTCAAAGAGAGTGGACTTGGAAGGGAGCGTTACAACAGTGCTCCTGGCACACCTCAGAGGTGCTGCACAACATCCTCTGTGAGCACCCAGAGCTGGTGGCTGTCAGTCAGTACAAGAGGAGCCAGATTTGGGAATCAGAGTAAAGAAACAAAGACATCTAACAAGTTGGTTTTGACCATCTTGAAAAATCAGGACATTCTCAGGGATGGGAGTGTCCAGTTCTCAAGAGACCTTGAGGATTTTCCAATGTCCCATTCTTTCCCTCGAGTATATCCACTTGTAGTGGGCATCCCAGATCTCTCTTTTATTCATGGAGGTGTCCTAAAGTAATTTTTGAGGCTTTTCACTAGAACCCTCAGCCCAAAGAAATCCAAAGGGGAATTTGTGGCTCTAAGAAATCAGCCTTTCTCAGCTGCCAAGACTTGGAGAGCCCCTCACTTTCTGATATTCCCAAAGACCTCATGTTTGTCTCAGTGTTTCCATAGCAGGAGAGAATGGAGATGTGATATTTGGTGCTGATCAAGGCACTGAGCACAAAGACTGCCCAGGATGACTGAATGTCAGACTGAGACTATTCCCTGATGTTTGAGCTCCAGCACTGTCCACACCACAGCAAAACCTTTACACTCACCAGCTCAGCTTTGCCAGTGTTACAGACACCACAGTGAGGTGGAACTGCTGCTTTGGTTTTCAAGAACCAGGTTATTCAGACGTGGTCAGATGACACTGCTCAGGTGTTCAGGTGTTGTAATGGTCCCAAAGTTCTTTCATCTACCAAAATATCCAAAGTCAGCAAATTAAATCTTCAGAGCTTTTGTCATACCCAAATCCACATTTCTGTTGCAGTTTTTATAGAATATGCTTGTGTGTTCTCATTTAAGCATTTCTTGAGGGAAATGACATGTTAAATTGGTTGATACAGCTTGCTCAGCACTAGAGGACAGAGATGGGGAACAAAAAAAGAATTCCCATTGGTTTTCACAATTCCTGCAGGAGAGAGGGGCCTGAAGGTGCTGGGACTGCTTATTTATTTTTAGCAATAGGAGTGAGCAGAAGTTTGCTGTCTGAGCACTCCGCAGCCTGAGCAGTTCTGTGCCCAGAAAGGGAATGACAGGGGAGGGATGGAGGAAACATTCCACACAGGAATGTGTTTGGGAGTTCCTTCAGTCCTGAGTGACCCAGGACACAGGGCTCACTGCATGCAGATCCAAGCCAAAGCTTATGTTGGGGGTGGTAAGTGTGACCCTGGGCTTGTGGGAGTGCGGAGAAGAGCCGTCATTGTCCACTGTCCGTGTGTCCTTCTAACGCCTCTTCTTTCTCCTCCTTTCCTCCTGCAGTGGTAATGTTATTATAGAAACCAAATTCTATGATGACGATCTTCTCGTAAGCACTTCCAGAGTGAGACTTTTCTACGTTTGAGATGGGGCTTTTTGGAGCTGTTTTAGTTTTCCTCCATACAGTTCTTGGTGCAGAACCCCCCGACTATCCAGTGGAAGACACTCCCGTAGGCGGTGACCCTGGGGACCAGCTCAACGTGGGTTGTGACCTTTGCCCATCAGTTATTTTGCTTTCTCCTCTGACAAGACCAGACCAAACCCTCAGAGACGGGGCCATCTGCTTAGAGATGCCCTGGGGAAGAGAGGCTGTCTCTGAACGTGGGCAAACGGTGGTCATGCAGAACCAATACTGTAAATTATGTTAGTCTCATCCTTTCTACTTTTCTGGACCCTGGTATAATTCCCCATTTCCACTCACACCAAACTCTCAATACTTTTCTTTTGGGATTAAGTTAACCTTTTCATTTTTCTCATGTTGTAGGTTTTTATCCTTTCGCTGGATTTCTGTGTAACTGGTCCACACATCCTCTTAACCTGAACTTGTAAAATAGACTGTGATATCACCTAATGTAATTAAACAAATTTCTCAATTAAAACATTCCTACCGTCCAAAGAAGGGAAGAAATGTTAGTTCTGTGTGTTTTGCTTTCTGTTACAAAAATGCCTTTCTGCAGGCACAACTCCCGTCATTCAAGCCAGCAGCAGAACAAGGCTTTCCACCGCCATGCCTCTCCCACAGCCCCTGTATTGCTGTCAAATTTCTCTTCCTGCAGCTGGCCACGTTGGAAAGGTGTCCTGACTGCTCTGACCAAGGCTTCTCCCCTCTGTCCCTTAATCCCTCGAGCAGTTTGTCCCTTTGTCACTGGTTTCTCAAGCAGCACCACACATTGTTCTGCTTTATGAGGTGCCTGGGGACACTCAAACCCCTGAGGAAAACCTGTGTTCCCCTGAGCCCACCAGCAGCAGTGCTGTGCTGGGCTGATCTCCCTGGAGCTCCCAGGACACCAACAATCGCCTCATGTGCGGGCCTTTAATGGCACACAGCTGCAGTTTGGCTGTGACGAATTTCTGCAGCCCTGCTGCCATGATTTTCCCTGTCGTTTGTAATCGGCTTTAACGTGAACAGTGTGGGAAGGGGCATTTCCAACCTCTACTCCTGAAGATCACAAGCAGCTGTATGATCACTCAGCGCCTTGTTCAGCCTGCCCTGTGGCTGAGCTGGAGATTCTCGTTCTGATCCACAAGGAAACAAAAGCCGCCGTTTCAGATCCTGGATTCAGCCGCTGAGCGTGTGTGGGAGGGATACATTGTAAATATTTTTTAGGGGAATTGCAGCTTTATCAGACCTCACTGATGGATCCCAGCCTGGGGCACTCGCAGAGCAGAATCCTGTTGGCAGCATGACCTCCCCCATGCCAGCCTTCAAACAGAGACATCGACCTAAACTGCACCCAGCATGAATGAGGGTGGTACCTCCTTCCAAGAAGAGAGACAAAAGGTGGCCAAAGAGGAAAAATAAGAAAGGTTGAGTGTCTTGAGAGCAGGTGCCTGTGTTCTAGGGCAGATACTCTTGTAGACCCACGCAGGAGGTGTCCAGCAGAGACAGGGAGCAGATGCCTCCTCTGCCAAGCTCAGCTACAGGCAAGAACACAGAGCAGAGGGACAGATGTTCCCAGAGGGATTGAGTCTACCCCTGGGTGCCTTTTCTTCTAATGCAGCTGTAGCCTGGGCTGCATCCAAACCAGCATGACCACCAAGTCAAGGGAGATGATTCTCCCCCTCTCGTGACAACGCTCCTGGAGTGCTGTGTCCAGCTCTGGGATCCTCGGCACAGGAAAGACAGAATTGTTGGGGGGTGTCCAAAGGAGTCCTCAAAAATGATCAGAGAGGAAGAACAGCTCTCCTGTAAAGACAGGCTGTGAGAGCTGAGGTTGTTCAGCCTGGAGAAGAGAAACTCCAGAGAGACCTTTTTGCAGCTTTCCAGTACTTGAAGAAGGCCCTTGGGAAATAGAGGGACAGACTTTTTAGCAGGGCCTGTAGCCATAGACGCAGGGTCATGGCCTTAAGCTCAAGGAGGTTCGATGTAAACAAAAGGAAGAAATTTTTTACAATGAGGGTGGTGAAACACTGGAAAAGGTTGTCCAGAGAGTTAGTGGATGTCCCAGCTCATGTCAGAAGGGGTTGGACTAGGCCCCTTTAAAGTCCCTTCCAAATTAAACCATGCTGTGAAACAAGCTGTGAACTCCCACACCCACTGTGGGGCCGCACACGCTGGAGGCTCCGCGGGGCTTTAAGCGGCCACTGACACGCGTGGCTTCGGCTCCCGGGATAGGGCTCTGGGACAGGTCCCGGAGTGGCCTCCGGAGCGCCTTCTCTGCCCTCCCCGCCCGTGCCCGTCTTGCCCGGACTGTCCCAGTTCCCCCAGTTGGGAGCTGGCGGACCCCTCTGCGGTGGGTCACTGCCGCCCTCCAGTGGCTCCTTGGGGAATCGCTGGGAGCAGCTCACCCGATCCTGGTCCTGGAGCACCTTTCCCAGTGCCCCCAGTACCGGGATCAGCCTCTCGGACAGAACTGGTGGAGCAAACGGCGGGGCCGGGGGAGAGCAGGAGGCCGAAGCCAGCCGGCAGAAAGGCAGGAGGGCAGGAGGAACTGTGGGGTCTGAACAGACATCACCCAAAACAGGCAAAGGGTCCTGGGGTCAGAGCAGGAGCCCGTACTTGGCCAGTGGTAGGTCCCCTTCCTTTGGAGCTGACAGGATTTGGGAGCCCTGAGAGAAGGAACACGGGCAACGTTCTTCGGCCCTCACATGTCCCATGTCCAGGGCCCAAACACGGCACAAGCAGCCCTCGGTTGCCTTGCATGGGGCAGTTGGTTCTGGGGCATCAAAGGTGCCATTGAAGGGGAAAACGGGGCTGGGAAAGGCGAGAGTGGAGCAGGTCAGGGGTGCACCACTGCTACCACCCCTCGGTGCCCCTGGGATGGCTCTGGGTGAAACCCAAGGGCATCCCCATCTCACCCTCTGTGTAAAGGTGTGGGGTGAGACCAACATAGAGATTCTCCCTTTTAGTTACCAAAAAAGTTCCCACCTGGAAGTTCACAGCCTTGGCAGGGAAACTTCCTCCCTCGTGGTCCAAGTTCAGGATCCTGTGCAAGCAGAGGGATAAATGGTGGAGAAAGGGACAATTCTGGGGGGTAGGACCTGGCTGGGCCACCAAGGATCCTCCCAATACACAGGGCCTCACCCAAAGCCCAGCCACTTACAAAAATCCCGGCTCATCTGGAGCTGCTGCCTCCAGGTGCTTGGTGAAGCTATTGGCATGATCCGCCCGGATTTGGCAGCAGCCGCTGAATCCCAGGGGTCTGACACAAAGAGATTTGAGGCAAAGCTCCGTCTGCAATGTCTTCCAGCCATGTCTTCACCTGGGAGCCCTCCAAGCTGGGGTGTTGCACAGCAGCTGCATAAAAGTGAAGGTGGAGGGTGATGCACAAAACCATTTTGGCTTCAGGGAAGCTCTGCTTGGGTTTGGGTCCATCACACCATAAAGCTCCCTTGAAGCATGGGCATGGCTGCAAAGTGAGACCCTGACCCTGAGTGCATGGGGGGCTCCTGCCTGTGATGAGGGTGAGGGGGAACAGGGCTCTCACACCCCCACTGCCCATCACCACTCCCCTGCTGCTGTGGGAGCCCTCAGCTGCCTGACTGCCCTCAGCAGGGACCGCTCCCGCTGGCGTGTGCCCCAGATCTGCCCTGCCCAATAAGGCTCAGGCGGGGAAGCAGAGCTCTCCTAACGTGGTTAATTAGCTGATTCACGAAAGGTGCTGCCGAACAAAGGTGCACAGACAGCCCAGGGCCACGTTATGTTCGGTGTCTGCTTTGCTACTCTTACCTTCCCGTTGGTGCCAGCGGCACGGGCAGAGCATGGCAGCAAACAGAGCACGGTGGCCACGGGCAGCCTGCGGGGTCAGCACCATCTCATCCCACCTCACCCAGCTCCATCCTCCCCCAGCAGCACTGGGGGGGGGATGGGAGTGCTGAGAAGGTTGGGGTCCCTCTGCCCCTTTTGTGGGGCACAGATCCCACCCCCAGGTACCAGAACCGTGCAGCAGCCAGGCATTGAACTGCTTGGACGCAGGGATTTCAGGGTTGTCAGGTGACCTGGGCACAGTCTCATCTGTCCCCAAGGACAGGAAGGCAGCTGAGGCAGAGACAGGACTCAAAGGGCCCTTTTTATTTCCAAGGTGTCCAGTTTCTCCTGCCCTAGGGAGCCTCCTTGATGCCACAGGACCCAGGTGCAATCTCTATTTGGGCTCAGCAGCTGCCTCACACCACTGCACATCTGACACCCACAGCAGTGCCCTGGGAGTGGGACCAGCCATCACCATGGCTCTCCTGGAAGAGCATTCCATTCTTATGGAATCCGGGTCTGTGCCAAAGTCCTTCCCACACCGTCCTCTCCATACCACAATCCTGCCTGCTCTCCCAGCGCCCCAGTGCCAAGCAGGGTAGGGAGTGTGACAGACACCCAGGAGGGATGAAAGTTCAGAGGGGACAAGCTGGGGCCACAGAGCAAGGGAAGGAGAGGACAGTGTAATGGTGCTGGTGTCCTGGTGTCCTCAAAGCCAGGCTGGAAAGGTCTGAAATTGCCCTGAGCGTGCGAGAGTGGGACACTGACAAGTTGTGGGTTCGAACCAGCTATGGAATATGGGCACCAAGAAATGGCTGGGAATGCAGGAGGAAACCACAAGAGTGATGTGAAGACCCTGAGGGCGAGGGGCTGACAGAGCTGGGATCACCCAGCCGATGGAAAAGCCAAAGTATTCCAAGGAGAGGGCAGATGCCCAATTTCCATGGGAGGAGGCGGTAAAAACAGCAGCTGAGGCCAGATACATTTGGCTCAGGAACCGAGAATGTCTGTGCCCCCTTGATGTTTCCCGGAATCCTTGCAGGAAATTCCCTGGCATAGAGCAGGAGCACGGGGGAGGTAGCTCCAGCTGCCCCAAGCCAACAGCTGCCGCCGGTTCCTCCCCATCACCCACAGCCTGGCGGGCTTTCCTGGCAGGTCGGCCTTGGCAGCAGGACCCACGGACACGGGACAGGCCGTGGCCTGTCCCCACGGCGCTGCCGTGGCTCTGGGGGCACCGCTGGGCTTCCCCATCCCGCAGCACTAGATGGTGCTGCAAGACAGCGCTGGTGCCTGGGCTGCACGGCGCGGGTGGCCGAGCCGGGAGGACGCTGGCTGAGGTCACCGCCTCGGCCGGGGACACGGCAGAGCCACCGAGGGCCGGGCTGGGTCACCCAGGATGGGACGTGCCACCAGCTCTACCCTAAGAAAAAAGCAGCTAAACCTCGTGCAGCCCCGAACGCCTGAGGATACCAGTGGGACACGGCAGGAACTGAGGCTGGTGCCTCGTGCTCATCCCTTCCCATGGTACAGCCTCGTGGTCCCACGCCTACCCACTGCTCACCTCCTGGGACATTGTCCCAGAGCTGCAACCTCGTCCCACAGTCGCAGGGATGGAGTTTTACAGTGGGGGGAGGCCTCAGGGAAGCAGCCCATCCTCGCCTTGGAAGGGATAGGCAGAGCTAAGAGGGGCTTGCCCCAGGATAGAAAGCCAGCCCCTGCAATTGTTGGGGTTTGGCTCAACAGGGCTCCTGGTTCTGCACCCACCACTGCATCCAGTCCCTGCGGGGTGAGTGCACCCCATGGTAACTGCTCTGAGCCCTCATTTGGTGGCAGAGACAACCCTGGGCAGGCTCCCCAGCCCTATGGAGGACCACATTCCCTGACACTCCAGCCCGGCAATTTGGAACCACATCCCTTCCATGCCTGGGGATCCACGGTCTGGCAGTGCCCAGGCTGCTGGCCAGGGAGCAGGGGCTTTACACTCACTAAGGGTTGTCCTCCTCAAGGTGGCCCGTGGGTCACACACCCATTGAGCACCAGGATCTCCAGCTTTGGGCACAAGCCACAGCACTCACACCTTCTGCCCTGAGCCCTGATGGAGAGGTGCTGGTTTCCAGCTCCCTGAAGGAGCAAGGCCAAGATCTGCTCTGCCTGCAGCCAAGGGGAGAAACCCAGCGAGATGCCCATATTCCCCAGGGCACCCCCCTGCCCAAAGTGAGCTGCAGGACCCTCATCCTGAGCCAACACCAAGCTGGCAAACGGGAGAGGCAGAGCCCCTCGCCTTCAGGCCTCCCTTCTGGGCAGGAAGGAATGAACATATGCAAAGACCCCATAGATTTGCAGCCCAATGTCTCTATTCCCTTGGATTCTCCAAGAATTAATTGGGCTGAGCTTTCTCATCCCCCAGCTGACCCCCCCCCGAGCTGTGCTTTCTTACAAAAGGAATGCAAGGGCCTCTCCAGGTCCCCATCTGCTCTGAAGGGCAGCACTCAGTGCTTCCTTCCAGGTCTCTTCCTGGGTCACACATAGTGCAGCCAAGAGCAGAGTGGCCTCTGAGTTCACCACCCCTCCCTCTGGGGTTCCCCAGCCAGCTGTGAACAGGAGCCATAGCCCTCACTGTGGTAAGCAAAGCTGAGGGTCCCCTACAGCCCTTCCTCCTGCTCTCCTGCCCTTTGCAGAGGATCAGCTCAGCCAGACAAGATGGAGCAGCCATCAGCACAGGGGGCTGTGCAGAAGGAGCCCCAGGCACCCCAGCTCTGCTCCTTCTCCAATGCTCCCAGTCCACAGTGAGGAAGAACTGGGGTGATGGCCCCAAGCAGACCAGGCAGCAGGGTTTCAGAGCTCAGGAACCTCCGCTGTGCTGGGGACTGCCAGGTCCCTCCAACCACCAAGTCAGGGCCCAGGATCAGACCTGCTCCGGCTCACCAAGGGGGATGTGGCAGCCAGGACAAGCCAGGAACTGGACGTCCTACATCTACTCTTCAGCCTGGGCTGGGCTTTCCTGCCCACACCAGGCAGCTCTCAGGCCAAGCTCATTGACATCCCTGCACTATTTAGGAGGCACATCTTTGTTATGTGTCTTGAGCCAAGACTGGCCAAGGGCCCTCGACTTCCCTAGCCCATTCCTCAGGGGTCTGCCCCCCTGGGACACCTCACACTCTGAGCCAGGCAGCAACTGCTCTGCCAGAGGAGCAGCTCTTCGTGTCTGTTTTTGATAGCAACCATCCAAAAGTGCTTCTGTGTTTGTGATCTTGAGGAGTCATGCCTTGAAGGCAGTTTCATTCATCACACTCTTAAGTAGATGCCAATTGTTTGCCTACACACAAACTGCACCAGTTACCCTAGCCTGTGTCTCAGTGCAGCCCAAGTCCTGCACTCCCCACGGGCAGATTCTTCACCGAGCCCCTAAGGTGCTCAAAATTTCATGAAAGTTGTGAAGATGCATCAGGAAGTTTTGGGTGAGGCTAATGGAAAGCTACAGCTGGTGCAGGACAAGCTTGAGCCCATGAAACAGGTCCCAGCCCACTACAGGCAGGTCAGGACTAGAGACAGGTCTGCTGGTCCAGGCTCAGTCCAGTTGTCTGCAGGGCACAGGCTCAGCTCCACTGGTTTTGCTGGCTGTGGCCTCTGGCAGCAACAGCTCCACTGCTGAGGTGCATTTCAGGCCAACCACGTGGAAGTTGCTTTCAGTTCACCTGGATGTTCAACCACACACATGTGGCTCCAGCCGAGATCCAGCCCCAGCAGAATCCTTGGGAAGGGCTGTCCTTGGTCAAAGTGGCCACCGGTCTCTCCAAGCTTGTCCAAGGCACCCTGCAGCTCTCCTGATGGATGCTTTTGGGATCTACCTCATCTCTCTTCAGTGATCAGCAGCCAGCTATCACACCCCAGAACAGCTTCAGCCTCGGCCTCCATGGTCTCCAGGACCAGCATGATCAACAGTCTGAGTGGGATTCAGATCCCTCCTGACACACAGTGTCTGCAGGCGAGGGGCTGCTCAGGCAGCTCTTCTACTCCACTGAACACGTGCCCTGTGACACAGCCCTGGGTGAAGGCCCAGCACCACACGGTGCCTGAGGGGACACGATGGCTCGTGCTCTTCACCTCCTTTCCTGTGGCATCAGCCCTCCCAGAGCCCAGCTCTGGCCACCAGGCAGCAGTGGGATCATCTCCTGCACACCAGAGGCAGCTGAGACTCCCCATGTCCCAGCTGGCAGCGCCCGGCACAACCCTGGCTCACCAGGGGCACCAGGACCCTCAGAGGTGCCTTCAGCTGGCACAACCCCTGCAGGCCCCCTCCTGCTGAGGGGGATCTGCTGCTCCGGCTCCCTGTCCCCAGACCGTCGTCCCGGTGAGCATTCCCCGCAGCATTTTGGATTCACCCAGATGTCCTCTGTGGCATCAGGCTCCACACAAGACCAGGCTCCACACTCGAGGCTGCATCCCCCTCTGAGGCCCCACGAGTGCCCAGGGGCCTTTATAGCTGGCCCCTCATTGGCTGGGACAGCCGGTAAGCAGCGGCTCGGGATTGGCTGAGAGGAGCCCCCCTCGCCCTGTGATTGGTGGGCTCTGCTGCCGGGGCAAGGCTGCAGCACAGCCAAGTGGCGGCACGTGATTGGCTGAGGGGAAGTGCCAGACGGCGAACCTTGATTGGCCAGGCCTGCGTGTTCCTTAGTTGTGATTGGTGGAGGGCCAGGTGGTGGCAAGGGATTGGCTGGGACTGGGGCGGGGTCCCGACGGTGCCACGTGCCCGGGACTGTTCCCATGCCCGGG
>VXBA01001027.1:15812-43511 GCA_013399895.1 Serilophus lunatus | reverse complement strand
CCGTGTTTTCGGCGCCCCGCAGAAACTTTGCCCACAACAACCGCGGCCGCCTCCGGGGGGAGCGGGGAGGGGCGGCCCGCCCAGCCGGCGTGCAGAAATGCGGGATTCCCACCCGTTTGCTTATTTTACAGTAAAAAAAAAAAAAAAAAAACACAAACCACCAAAAAAACAACCACACGCCCCCAAGGCGGCTGAGCTCCCCCTGCCTTGAACGAACTCAGGGCTGGGGGCGCAGTAGGAGCTTTCCCGCGCTCCCCCTCTGCAGTCTCCCGTTACACACGGTTGTGCCCCCACCGGCACCGGGGCCGCTCCTTGCCCCGCAGCCCCCCCTTGTCCCCCGCCGCGGGGTAACGGGGCACCGGCGCGGCGAGCGAGGGAGCTCTGCCACACTCAAGATGGCGCCGACAGCCCTTCGAGGGGCAACCACACGGTTTCCTCACCCCCCGGGAGCCGCTCCGCCGCCCGCAACGGGCCCGTGGGCGAGGCAGCGCCACGCGCAAACGGTACCCGGTGCGGGAGGAGCGAAGGGGTGCGGGAGACCCCTGTCCCGGCGGAGCGGCGCGGGTGCCACACTCAACATGGCCGCCGGGCCGAGGCACAGCGAGTCTCGGAGGGCGGGACATGGCGGTCGGGCGGCGCCCATTGGACGGCGGCGCCGGGCGAACGCTGGGCTGACGCTTTGCGGCTTCTTATTGGCCGCGGCTCCTGTCTGTCCGCAGCGAGGTGGTTTTGAAAACCCGGAGGTGGAGCACCGGAGTGGAGTCGGGGCCGCCCGACCGGGGGTCCCGGGGGTCGCTGCCGCGGGCAGGGGCGCGCTATTCCCGGCTGCTGGGAGCCGAGCGGCCCCGGGGTCGATCCCGCTGCGGTTTCAGGGGAGATGCGGAGAAGCCGTGGCGGCCCCCGCAGCGCCTGGCACCGGGCGTCGCGGCACGAGGTGTCATGGCGTCGGTATCTCTTGCCCCGTCCCTACACGCGCCCGGCGGGCGGACACAGGGACGGGGCCCCGCTTGCGGGACAAAGTGTCCCTCCCACCGAGCACAGCAGCTCCGCAAACAGGCTGTTCTGTGCCTGGGCGCACCACGGAGTGCTTTTTCTCCTCAGCCCTCACGTCCTGCCCCTCGTGGGAGCAGCCCGGCGGGGCTGGCGGTGCGGGCACGGGGGGTCAGGGCCGCGGTGGCCGCTGACCCTCGGGCTGAGCTCGGTCCCTGCCCCGGCCACCCCCCGGCCCCGGGGGCTGCGACTCCACGAGCAGCTCTCGCTTTGGATCAGCTGGCACAGCACTGCCCCGCTCGCGGCTGTCGGGCACCGCCGGCGTTTTGTCAGGGAAGGGACCTTTTAGGGACGGTGGATTTCTCACGCTGGGACCTTTTTTGGGGGGACGATGGGTTGGTTTCTCACGTTGGATGTCCCGCTCTGACCTGGCGGCGGGGCTGGGCAGGAGCCTCTCCATGCGCTCAGGGGAAGGAGAGGGCTGTGGAAACCGGGATTTCTGGTCGCTGCTGGCTACGCCTCTCGCTTGGAGCGTTCGAGACAAGGGCAGCTGCTGTTCCCGGAGACAGAACTCCGTGGGTTTGGGGCAGGTTGCTCGCAGGGCTGGAGGCAGGAGCGCCCTCTGCCACAGCCCAGCTGGGTCTGACGGGCAGCGAGTCTCGAAATGCGTCCGAAAGAGGGAAGGAAAAAAACAAACACCCAAGCCCAGGCCGAAAAAAAAAAAGGCACTTCTGCTATAACTTGGCTTTAATGCACGCATTCTCAGACTAGGGATGTTCCTTTGAGCTTGGGGTTCCCACGTTTCAGGAAGAGTTAAAAAAAGAAAATGAGATGTGGGATATTTCAGGAAGAAAATTCGGAATCTAGGAATCCTCAAGGGACGGTCACTCCAGGATCTCACAGAGGACAGGGAGGCGGGGGGCGGGAGGAAAAGAAAACAACCAAGCCTGGAGTGGAAGCAAAACTGCCCTAAGCCACTCCGCGTCGGAAATCCATGTACAGCCCCGGCTGCCGACCCTCCGTGCAGCGGGATAACCCGGCTGGCTGCGCGTAAGGCAGGGAGAAGCAGGCTCGGCTCGACGCTTTATGCCTCAGCAGTCCAAAAAGAAACAACAACAAAAACTGTTGCCTGTAAAAGGCAGCTGCTGGTTTACCTCTTCTCCACCCCTCCCGGCGGCCGGAGCTGGGGAGCGGCTCCTCAGGGAGCAGAGAGGAGGAGGAGGAGGAGGAAAGTGCAAGGAGACTTTGCCAAAGTGCCCGAGCATCGGAGACAGAAGTTTCCAGGGCTGAGCTCTGCCTGGGACCTCGCTCCGTCTGCGGCAGGCGATCGCTTTGGCAAAGGAGCCGAGGTGCCGGAGGAGGCGGTAGGAGTTCTCACTCCTCGCCGGCCGTTTCCCTGGCTCAGCAAGTAGCAGCCTCTCTAATCCCCGGCGAAGATCGTGCTGCTCTAGCGATTATTTCATCGCAGCAAGCTGCTCCTCGGAGGAAATTCTCATTACGCTCTTCGGAGAGGCAAGGGAGGGGCGACTGTCACTCAGCTGCTCTGGAAAAAACAGAGGGATGAGCCTGCAGCATCCCCGGGCTCTGGCGCACGAGACGTGGTCGTGTTTCTAGGTCAGGCTGGTGATGCGGGACGTGAAGCCGGCAGAGATGTCATCCTGGCTGTGTCACCTTCTGTTCCTCGACGGGCAAGGGTTGCATGCGGGGGCCAGGGCTTGGTGGACATTGGCTTTGGAGGAGCAGTGCTGGGAGGGCTGGAGGGGAGGTGGGAAGGAGCTCCGTGTGTGCTCACAGGAGGGAAGCGGGGTGTGTGGAGAACTAGAGCCAGCTCTTGAGTCCAAAAAGCGTCTTTGTGAGACCATGGAGCCAAGACTAAGACCTCACTGCAGGAGGCAGAGACTGCGTTGAAGAGCACTGACTGCCCCAGCTCAGGGAAGGGCTGATTGGGCCGCCTTCCTCCCCGCACACATCCCGGGCTGCTGCTCCTCCGTCCATCCCCATGAACCACGTAAACAGGCGGGAGCGGGGCCCTGTGGCGCACTTTAATTAAGGGATGGAGACATCGAGTTCGCCTTTCCCCAGAAGATTGCAAAAGGCTCAGGCGGGCTCCACACTGCAGCTCAGGGCCATCCCTGCTCCGACACGCGCTCTGCCCCCCGCCTTACAACACAGGGCTCTGACTCACCAGCCGTTCCCAGCACGCTGCTCCCCGAGCCTGGGATCCCTCAGAAGGATGTAGGGAGTCTGGCTGCTCTGCACCTGACTGCCAGCACCCAGAGCAGAACATGATGGGCAGGATGTGGCACAGTCCCACTGGCGTCCCCCTTGGGCGTCTGTGTGGAGCAGCATTCTAGGGGGGTTATGCCCTGTGACTGGGGGATGTGGGAAAGTGAGTGTGACCTCTCTGGGTTCCCTGACCTCAGCAGGCAATGACACCATCGTCCCTAGATGTCTAAGATGCTCACTGGCTTCTCTATGACTCTGGGAAGCCACTGCCCTGGCCGAGAGGTGGTGGTAAGGGAGCCCCCTGTTCTGCCTCCCTCGGGTGGGTGCTGACAAGAGCCAGGGCCAGGTGGAGGGCACCAATACACCCCAGCACTAACTACATGCCATGCATCAGATGGGCAAGGGCTCATCACCTGGCAATTACACACCCACACGCTGCCCCGGGCCTGGGACTTGGGCCAGAGACATGGTTTTGCTCCTCAGGGCTCCCATCCCACTGCTGAAAGCGCGGGAGAGATTTAAAAGGAGAGAGAGAGAGAGAGGGAAGTGGGAGGGAGGAGGTGAATCCAGATGCTCCCCCCTCCACCCCGGCCTCTTTCCAGCACTTTGCAGACACAACGTCTTTGCAGTGTCCACTGGAGGAGGGAGAACGCCCCCTGCACATGCCCAAGGCTGGATGTGTGTCGGGGTAAGGACTGGCACACGCTGTGGCCATCCCTAGGCACATGACCCCGATCCTGCCCTGCTCTCTGTCCCCCTTCGTCCTGCTGTCCCGAGCAGGACACCACCCAGAGCCACCCCACAGGAGTCCCCACCCAACCAGGGCCACTCGCCTGCCCCAAGCCAGCCATGGGGTGTCCATGGCCACCATCCTGCAGAGACAACTGTGCGGAGAGCTATCACTCCTTCATCTCATCCCTCCTTGCCGTGCCAGCTCACCTGGGAGAATAGGGACACAAAACACACACACACACTCACAAAACCAACCCCAAATCTGGATCAGTATCAGAGAGAATTAATTACTGGCTCATGCATATTCAGATGAGAAACTCAGCTGAACCTGGCGGCGCCTGGGGCGGACCTGGAAAGGAGAATTCCTCTGGAGAGATATAAATCACCGCTCCCCTCTATCGCTTTCCCCGTGGAGCGCTACCTCCTGGGGAAGGCTGAACCTTGATTTCCTTTTTTCCCTCCTTCTTCTTCACTTTCAATCTGCGCGGGGCCCCTGTAATTACAATGGGCCGCTTTAGGGCTTGAGTTATTTATTGGGTAACAGCGACACACCTACCCGGCTCCAGCCGCCTGCCTGCCCTCGTGTCACGGCTTGTCCTGCCTACCCAGCAGGGCCCGCTGTGCCAGGCCGTGCTGTGCCGTGCTGCTTTAGGTTGAGTCAGCACAGGCAGCAGCAGCAGCAGCAGCAAACAGGGACCACCAGCCTTACATGCCCCAGCAGAGACACATCCATGGTGGTGTAGCCCCTGTGAGCAGAGGCAAGAGTCACACTCTTGTTTATTGCTAAACACTGTCTCTCACATATGTTTGTGATGCCACTGGAACTCACACCAATTGTGAAATCCTTGGCCTTATTTTACAGGTTGGGAAAGCAAGGAACAGAGCAGAGAGGTGATTTCCCCGAGGCCATCTGCAGACATCGGAAGAACCCACCCCTCCAGCCAGTGTGTGGCTGGGAAAGACGATGCCACCTGAAGTCCTCACTCAGCTCAATGCTTCAGCTGGTGGGACCTGTCACCTGTGCCTCTGCTTTGCTTCCAGGTAGGGGTCCTCTGCCCAACCCCAGCTCCGCATCCCCCTGCCCAACCCCACTCCCCCCACAGGCTCAGAGTGCTCAGAGCAGACAAGCACTCGTGGCTGGAGACCACATGGCTGGAGGGAATTAAATAATTGATGGACCAGAAGTCTCAAGCAGATACCAAATCTCCAGGGGCATCATTTGAGAGGCAAAGCAGAGCTCTGGACAAGACCCTTCTCTCTGATATGATGCCAGTGTGTCTCATTCCTCTCTGGGGCTTCTGGTGGGCTGAAGATGTGCGGTGCCGGGATGGGAATGCTCCTCCACTCACTTGCCTCCCAGCTCACCCCCCGCGCTGCGGGAGCTCTAGAGGGACTGGCCACCTTCCAGCCAGGCAGGGAGGAGCCAAGGGGAGGAGGCCACTGCTCCCAGGCTGAAACCCTCCTGCGTGGAATGGTTCTCACTGAGCAGCGCCTTCGAAAACACCAGGCTGAGCAGGGAGGAGAAAAGAAGTCTGCCAAATCAAGGTGGGTGCTCCCCTCTTCCCTGTACAAAAGCATGGAGCCACCAGAAAGCAGCAAGCTCCACTCCACTGAAAGGGAGAGCTCTTCTGCCACGGACAAGGTGTGGCCTCCTTGCTGTGAGGGCATGGAAGAGTAGCTTAAAAATGTACAGGCAAAAAGCAACTGGATAAATTCAGCATAGAAATCAGAAGTTAAATCCAATGGTCCCACTTCCTGTTCTGGAGGTCAGTTGGCTCCAAAGCTTCAGCAGCTGGGAGACGGTTGCTGCCCAACAGCCCCTTTTCTGCTCCCTGTCCTCAGCATCACGGCAGAGGTGCCAGTCCCTGCTGGCACAACACCAGGCACTGAGAGGGTCACGAGATGAGAGGGTAGCCCCCTGTGGAATGGCCATGGATCCCAGGCATCAGCCTCCCAGGGTTGCAACAACAGGAGGAAGAGGTTTTCCCACCCAAAGCACTGAACCAGAGCCGCCACAGGATTTTCCAGGCTGCAGCACGAAGCATCTCTCTGCATTAGACCTATCTGTTGATATTTAATCCACCAATAAAAGCACTGCATGAACAAAACGAATATTTAATTCAATATATGCTAACCAGGAGCTGGTTGACATTTCACCTAATGGGAAATGTTTGCTGCCCTCTCTATCTCTCTTTAACAGATTTTTCATGGAAAGTTGTTAATTTTTTTTTCCTTAGGATTCATTCACATCTTTTTTCCTTTAGGAAGTAACACTATGATCTGCAAATCAGATCATTTACCAACTCAAGACTTCAGTGAACAAGCTCTTTGAATAACCATTTGGAAAACTATTAAAAAAAAGAGAAGAGCCCATTTAAAATCCTCAGAGTAGCCCCCCCCTTCCACCAACTTCAGTAATTTGCAGAAGAGCAGTTCCTTCCTTTTTTTTTTTCCCTCAGCATACCAGATGAAACAGTTCAGAGTGTTTGAAGCTGGCAAGAACTGCATTTCTAGCTACTGATGTCATGAAAATATAAATTGGCAGATTTTCCACGCTGGGTCAACGTGTAGCGATAAGCACAATGCCATACCTTTCGGAGCAGTATTTGTTGGTAAACAGGTGGGAGGCAGCCTAGAATGTCCATAGTCAATAATACACAGCCAATGTGCATCGGTGGAGTGGCTGTTGGAGCAGTACATTGTGGATCTTCCTGACGGAGCCTGGGCCATCCTGTGTGCTGACACTGTTGAGTCTGTTGTGAGCAAAACACACAACGTGGAGAATCACGATGAATAATTTAGAGAGCGGCCTCGTCCAACGCTCTTAAACTGCCCATTGACTCATTTCTGCTGCTCCCGTTTCAAGCAACTGGAGGAATCCTTCCTATTTTCCATGCCAAATATAGCAGTTTTTCCAGAAATGCTCAAACACACAAGCCAGGAAGTTTCCCTTCTCTGGGTGAGTCACTGGAAGTTCAGGGTGCAGTTTCACGAGTGCTTCAAGCCGATCGAAATCTGTGCCGCTGCCAAAGGAGCCGTCCAGCTCTGATGATGTAGAGCTCACTCCTTGTGCAAACAAAGTCGGACTAGGGAACGAACAAGGATGAAAATAGATTCTGCTTTTTGGGGGTGTTTTTTAGAGTGAGGTTGGTTTTCAACCGGATTATTTGGCCAACTCATCTCATGGCTGTGAGAGGGGCTTGTCTGATCTGGGAGCTGTGTTATAAGGATGCTCTTTACATCAGAGTGACTAAAGGCAGAGGCAAAAGATCTGTGGGGGGAAATGCCGTCCTTTTGGGGACATAGTGCGTCCCCTGTGTCACAATAGTTCAGCTGCAGAGCTGATGAGGCCTGTGTTCACGGCCATAACCCCAGGATGGCAACACAGGGGAGATCCCTGTCTGGAAGGGATTTTCTTGGTGGCATTTCTTGGATCCTGCACTATGATGTGATTGAGAACACTGAGACCAAACTGTATCTCAGGACTGTCCCCCACTGGGCCAGGATGCTCAGGTATCCTACTTCAGTGGAAACATCTGTTGTATGCAAGATTTTGGAGAGGAGGGATATTTCAGCCTCTTCTTATAGAAGCAAGATCGCTCTCTTCCTGCTTCATTTATTTCCACCCTCCTGCATCCCCCCAGCATTTATTTTAGCTACTGTCCACATTGGTTTCCAAAGAAAAGAAGCCTTTCTTTCATTTTTGGCTTGCTCATTCCTTTCTAATTGTTGCAAACCCACGGGACAAATTTTAAACAAATTTGACAAGGATGTGAGGAGATGATCCTAGATCTTCTTACAAATGTCCTGGAAACAAGTGGCTAAGCAGATGGGGGACTCTCACTAGCACCCCTCCAAGAGACTGGCCACTGCAAAGTGAGGCCTTTTATTAGTCACCAAAGAATGCACACCAGGCACCATGGCTGAAGCATGGCTTTGAAGCTGCTCCCTTAGTGCTGCTCATCCCTAGGGATGCAGCACAGCTTTTCCCAGCTTTGCCCTCCTGCTCCTTCCTTAGTGGGAGTGGGGCAAGCATCAGTCTTGCAACACTGTGCCCTGGGGTTTTGAGGCTGCAATCTGCTTCATGGGGCTCCCACGTTGGTTTCTGTTTCCAGTGCTTTCAAGAGTTGCAGCTTTCATGGCTGGGGGATCCCCCTGGCTCTGTGGCTGCTTTTAAGGAAGAGTAACTGAGGCCAGGAAGCATCTTGACAGGTGGTGTGGGTTTGCTACAAAGGAACTCAGATATCTGGTGGGATATTTTTGGAGATCAGCAAAGCAGAACAGGTTGAAAATTCCTGCTCTAGAAACTTCTTTTTTTTTTTTTGTCCTCACAATGTTTGTTCCATCATTTTTCAGAGACAGAGCTTACCTCTTTGTGGAAAAGCCTTTCTGATGGGCAGTTTCTTTGCCTCCTTTGGAAAGGCATCCCTGCTCACCTCTGGTCTCTCCCTCCCTCCTCTGAAGGAGCCTCCTGGCCAGAGTTTGCTTTTGCTGGCCCTGATCCAGGCAGGCACTTACGCAGGTCACTGCTCCAACTCGGAAGACCGTGGAACACTCCCAGGCTGCCCCAGGGACTAACAGGTTTTCCTGCTCCTTCTCCTGAAGAACCTGAGGAAGGGAGGGAGTGTCCAAGCTAGGGCCATCTGGCTCTGGTGCCTCTCTCTGGGTGAGTTTTTGGAGGTGCTGGGGTAGTTATTCCCTTCCCTATGTGACACTGCTGTCCCCAGGCACTGGCACTGCAGAGTGGCAAAGCCACCTGAGAGGGGCATGGCAGCTCCTGGTCAGCTCACCGACAGTGGGAGGCAGCTGGGCAGCACTGTCCATCATGGAGTGCTGGATGCCACCAAGGAAAGTTCCTCCTTCCAAGGGCTTTGCTTCCTGTTTCCAGTATCTCCCATCTGCCAGTGGAGGCTGGAACCAGGCTTGCTGGACATGCCACCATCCCTGCCTGTCCTCCTCTTCCCCAGGGTTCCTAGGAGGTATAACAAGGAGCAGATACTCAAACTGCAACTCCCTTGGGTCTCTACAGCTCCTACCCCACCATGGGTGCCTTTCCCACGCAAGGGGCTAGGCAGGGCTTGAGCAACTTATGGTCCCTTACTAGATCTGGGTGACTCAAGGTATGGGGAGAGAGTTTGAAGGAGGCACACCACAGTGTTCCTTTCTCCACTGCTCACCTGAGATGCACAAAGCGTTTGGGCTGGACACCTTGTGACAGCCAAAATGCACAGCTGAGAGCTGTCACAGGCTGGGCAGTAGGTGCTGCAGGACAGAGGAGACATGAGGCAGCCAAGGCCCCGTGGATCTGCTGTTTAACTTCACTTGGCCTTCCCCAGCGAAGCCGTTTCCACTCTAGATGGACAATGAGGTCCCCACTAGTGCTTCCTGCACCCCACGCATCCCGCAGCCAGCAGTCCCGGGTGAGCTCTGCTCCCTTAGTACAGCCAGGGCTCTGCTCCCATTCCCTGGCTGAACTGCACGGGCTTTGCCCCAGGATGTGAATTTGGGTGCTGGAATTTATCCGCGGCTGTTTTGGCTGTGGCTGAACTCCACCTCCGGGCAATGACATGTTGTTTCCATAGTAGCTAATGGACTGGAGATGGAAGGGGGAAACACATACCCGCACTAAAAAGGGACTCTGAGTAATGTGGTTGCTCCCAGCACAGAGCAGGAACAACTTTCTAGCACTCGAGGAGCCCCTCCTTCGCCCGGCGCCTGTGAACTGTCAAGAGGAGAGTGTGTGTGCAGAGCTGTGCTCAGGGCAGGAGAACAAGGGGATCTGTGTGGATGCTGGGGCGTTTGAGGGTGCACAGTGCCAGGGAGAGGGCACATGGCAGCTGTGCAGGGGCAGCCTGTGTGAGGAGAGCGGGGACATGGCAAACATGAGAGCCTTTGGGGAGGGCGCAGCACAAATGGTGGGGACACATATGGGAGGCACGTGTCTGCGGGGGTGTCCGCAGCCTTTTGTGTGAAGAGGGCAGTTCCCGGAGGGAGGAGGGAGCAGCCCATGGCAGACTTGAACTGTGATGATCTGCTGAAGCTGAGGCTGTCCCAGGCAGTAGAGTGGCTGCGACAAGGCAGGCCATGGGTGTCCAAGCGCATGGTCACCCATGGGACAATAAAGGATGACAAGGACAAAGCCTGGAAGATGCACAGAGGCAATGTGGGAGGTCAGGACTATTTGTCCCCTATGCAGGCACTGGGTGGGTCCTGGTGTAGAGCAAGGCGGCAGTTCTGGCTCTGCTGCCGACCCACTCACAACCTTCCAACAATCCCAGAGGCCCATGGCTTTCCAGGAGCAGGGAGGATTGAATTTTCCTCTTGTGCCACAGCCCTGGGCTCCCAGGCCAGCCAGGCACAGAATCATGGGGCTTACACCCTTTGACAATTCCATCACACTCACTCAGCTATGCCATGGACCAAATCTACCCTCGGGCAGGGAACAGCTCTGTTACTGCACGTGAAGACAGGGCAGCTCCTGGGGACATCCTCGTGCCCATCTCTGGCTGGCAGCCTTGGCCAGATCCCTGCACCCTGGCTGCTGTTACAGCATTTTTCTTCCACTTGCACGTTCCCCAGCTTGTTCAGTTGCATAGCTCCTGCCGTGTCCGGCTCTTTGTGTTGTTTGCTGTTAAGTAAATCACTGGCAGCTCCCCAGAGCGCTGGGTAATGGCAGGATAATTCCCAGCAAGACCCTGGTAATTCACTTGAAGGAAAGCAGAGCAGAGGAAAACAGCACTATTAGCCATTATCCTGGCCTCTCAAAGGCCTCCTCGCCTGCAGAAATGCCATGTGATGTGGCAGGCGTGTCTGCCACAGCTCCCAGACACTGCGGGCCACGGGAGGGCCACAAACAGCAGAGAGGGCCAGCTGGCCCAGCAAATGAACTGTGGGCAAGTGCCTCCACCTGCCCATGGGCACAAGAAGGTTAGTGTCAGTCCTGGAAGAAGCACCCCGAGGACAAGAGTTAGGAGATGCAGAAATGCCCATCAGGGAGCGCAGACCTACAGGATGCTCCAGCTTTGGGTCTCTCACCAAGAGCATGGGTTAAGTGCATGGCTTGACTGAGGTCTCAAGTTGCAGGAGCAACCCTTCAGCCAAGTGTCACCAGGTACTTGCCCTGCTGCTGGCAAAGGTCTGGCACCTGGAGCATGGAAGAGGATGGTCACAATACTCTGGCTGCCATGGCTGCTGGTGGCTCCTCTGGAATTGTGGGAGCTTTGCCATCCTTGTTCCTTTCAGACAGCTTCGGCACCTTTCACACCTCCCTGTTGTTGAGAAACCTCAGTCTTGGCTGGGGCTCACTGGACGCAATTTCTGCTGGGGGTTTGCTGGGGGCAGCTTAAGCACTGACCCTGCCCCATTGGGACACTCCAATCTGCGTTCCTATGCACGTGTCAGTGCAAAAAAGCTTCACCAGGTCTCTCCAAAGAGCTCCAGCGGTGTTTCTGAGTTGCACAGGCTGGTGTGTGGCACAGTGGGGACATGCTGGAAGGGCAGATCCTCCAAAGAGCCTGAAGGGGGGCTCAAAGTGACAGATTCCCTGCAGGAGCCACTTGCTTCCTTCCAGCTCTGCAACAGGGCACTGAGCTCCTTTGCAAACCTGCCCCTGAAGTGGCTGCCGGCATTTCTAAGTGCGGCCTCTGTTTGCAGAACTTCTGAACTTCCCCCCTGAGCCTCTCAGCAGCTGGAGGGAGCCTGCAGCCACCAGCACAGCCCCCTGCCTGGCTCCCCACGCCAGCACCAGGGAGGGCGAGGTGTGTTCCCGCTCCACCCAAACCCACGCTCACACCCTTGGCATGCGCACACACAGAGGCACCCACACACAGAGGAATGCAGACACAAAGGTGCACACAGGCTTACAGACATGCACATAAGTTTTCTGATGCTTCTCGCTGGCTGGCTCTAGAGCCAAAGTCACGGCTTTGTCGGGAGCAATAAAGACTTCCAGGCCAGACTAGTAGTAAAAGTAGTAAACTTTAAGGGGAAAGGGGTTTCTGACTCTTTCCGCAGCGGCAGTAGCAGCCTTTGCCTGACAAAGGTTTTCCCTCTGCTCACTTTAAGCACATTTGGTGCTGATTAAGTGTGTGGGACTGCAGCTCCAAGCGCATGGGGCAGCTCTGCTCCCAAGCACTGCAGATTGACCCACCCCCACCTTGCACACCCGCTCCCATCCAGGTTCCCCTTCTCAGCAGTGCAGCAGGATCTGGGACACCTTTTCCAAAGCGCTATGGCCTTGGCTGCCACTCCCACATGCTCCCCAGGAGTGGCAGAGTCTGTGGAATAGAGTTGTCTTTTGATAGTTCATGCCTGCCCATATTTCCCAGCATGTGTGCATGGGGCAAGAAATGGATGACCCCAGAAACAGAGGGGGTTGCAGGGAGATGGGCAGCAGCCTGTCCCTTTTGGAGAAGTGGGCTGTACTCTTTTGGACTTCCTCCTGAGGAGCGTTATGGTTGGCCTCGAATGTTTTGGGTCAAAGGAACAGATAATAGTCCTAACTCTGGCCTTCAGGCTCTACAACAGCCTCACACCACAGAGCACCCAAAGACAAGAAAAGCTTAAACTCACCTCAGTAAAGATGTCAAAAGTCCATCCTTTTGGAAATCAAGGGCTTGCATCCAATTCAAAGATGCAGCAATCATTTCTGTAACAGCCTTGAGGGCAGAACATTCATTCTCATCAGCCCCAACCCCAGACATGCTGACATGGAAAGCATAGGGGCAGGCCTGATGTATTTTGCATGGGTCACTGGAGATAAAAGTGGCAAAGCTGTGTGCTCACTGCTGTCTTCTCAGAGCAAAAGTCCTCACATCCAGGGTACTAGGCTGCTGCCGGGCAGCCGGAGATGGTGGTGAGAAAGGGAAGAGATGGCAGAGATGTGGCCAAGATGAAGTCTGCCAGCTGGAGCAAAGCTTTATGAGGCATCCATCAAGGTGATAACTGAAGATGAGATTTTACCACCTCTACCTAATACACCACCCATCTATTACTGTGATGCCCACTATCATCAAGCAGGGTGGAGAACCACCTTCAGTGCACAGTTCATCCTCCCACCTTTCACCCATCCCATTGTGTTAGTGGCTTTCCACCTAGTAACAGTGTCCAGAAGTACCTTTCAGTTAATAAGACATCACAAGGCAACCTCTTGGGTCATTCGTGAGAGGACAACCCTGGCACAGCTGCCATAAGGCACCTGAGCAGCACCAATCTAACGGGACTTCCTTCAAGCACCATGATCTATGGGCTCTGCCTCGGGCTGGGGGCAAGGACTTTGAAAAGGAACAAATTCCTCAAGTTGTGACCTCCAGGGAAGGTCCTGCTCGGTCTTTTGGGTTGGTGACAGTTCCAGACACGTGTCAAAGATTTATGTATCAGAGCAGCTCCCAGGCATTTGGTGACTCTGGGCTGGGGTTAGCCACACTTTGGCTCTCTGCCCTTCACTGCTTTACACTGCATACCAAGGGATCCCTTGAAGGCAGAGAGAAGGGAAGGCTGGATGAGCTGCGTCCCCAGCCTTGACTTCAGGGAGCCCATTTGCTCACCTCCAGGTCTTGATGAAGCAGGTGGAGGTCCAGTGCATTTGGGAGGATCAGACCAGAAAGAATGGCCACCCCTCCCATGTGGCGTCCTTTGCACCACAGGCCATTGTATTTTGCCCACTTACTCCTACAATGGATGTCAAATCAAATACCTCTTCCAGGAGGGAACCAAGGCTTGGTCTGGAGATAAAGCCATAGAGTTTCAATATCTCATTACCTGGTTGATTTTGGTGATTAATCATGCTTCTTGTGGAGGAAATCTGATCATTTCTAATGTGGGTTTACCCTGGCTTTGGAATTTAGCCATTGGTTTGTTGCCTATATTAAAGCACTTAACATTGAAATGGAGGTAATTAGGCTCCTGAGAGAGTTTTAATTTAAAAAACTCATACTCCTAGTTAAGGATTTTGTCAGTCAGTATAAAGAAAAGGGCCACAGGACCTTGGATGAAGATGAAGGTGGGCAATTTTGTTAATGGAGCAATAAACCGATAAATCTCTTGATGTGTAAAGGTGCTAGATTAAAACTGGTGTAGAAGGAGCAATAAGGATATTTTAGCATTGCCTGTCCTCATAAGACGTTAACAAATTTGGGCTATATGAACACCACCTTCTTTAAGACACTTGTGAGACCAAACACTGATAACGATACATTAAGTGGCCCTAATGCTTCAACTAATGCGGAACTGATACGAACGTGGTGTTAGGCAGCAGAGGTAGGTATCCCAGGTATGTGCTGTGGGATACCTGCTCGGGGTATGTTGAGATGAGTATGTACGTTTGGATTGCTGTAGGGGATCAAAGGGCGTGTCTGAGGGTTTTGTTTCCCAGGGTGAGTTCTCCAACACCTGTGGTGGATCTTTCTTCTGCCAAGCCAGAGAGATTGGGAACACGATGAGAAAAGGCCGGAGGTTTAACTTTGTTAGAACGCGTCCTTCGTGTCGGCAACAGGCTGAAGAGTTTGTGTCTTTTTGGTTTCTCCTCTGTAAATGTTCGGTGTTACCTACAACAACCGAAATTAGTGTTCCCGTGGCCTTAGGAAAGCACTCATACACCCCTTAATCTCTGCTTCATTTAGATAACCAGACTAGGCATGTGTGCTCTCGTTCTCTCCCATGCTTGGGCTTCCTTGCAGAGATTTCTACCTCTTCCCCCATGTTTCATACCCATTAAATTCAAGACAAAACAAAACAAAGAAAAGCAAAACAAAGTAAAACAAAACTGAAAATCAAATGCAGGACTTGCATCAGCCATGCCATTACTCTCTATTTAAAAAATTGTCCTTCTTCTCGTACCCCGGTATTGAAATAAGAGCTCTGGTTGAGTTGGTTGCTCTGAACATTTCCATCCTCCCACTCAGTAGCTGAAGTCCACAATTTACTCCTTCTTCCTTGCATTTGACTTGCTAAGATGTTTTGTTTGAATGGGTTGAGTTCACCAAAGGACCAAACCACAGAGCAGGACTGTGATGTCCTTATCCCACCACCCATCCTTCTGCCATGTGCCAGCATTATCAGCTGTGAGAAGGATTCAGGAGCATCCACCTTTCCGTGGGCAAGATTCCTGTATATCAACAGAGGTCATCTATTCCTGAGGCTCACTTGTAGCTGGCTCCTGTAGGAAATACTTTATCATGTTGTACCACAGACCTCTCAGTTAAAATGTTCACAAGAACAATGTGGTGACACAGTGACCTTCGCTCACCAAACCCAGGATCACTTTTGTCTCCCAAATATTGTTACCACAAAAACAAGGCAATTCATTATTTATATTCTTGCCTGTTAGCTTGGTGTTGGTTGATGTTCAGATTCTCTTCCACTCTTTTGCATGATGCCAGGTTAACAGGTCTGATTTATCCACTGATCTCATTTGCCTTTTTTAGAAATTCTGGCAAAACATTAGCATGTCTCTGATCTTCTTGCAAATGAAGATTAGTAGGGCAGGACACCTCTGCCAACTCTCCAAGGACTCTTTTGGACTTGTGAGTTTACTCTTGTGTGTACTCTAATATCTTGCCAAGATTCCAGTGGTCTGTATGATATCTCGTCTGGTATGAGTATATCCCCATCCGGGAATTATTTACTGAGCACAACGAGTTTTACATATCACTGTCAGTTTTATCATCTCCATGATGTTAGGTGGAGACTGTATCAATGCTGTCACTTCTTTTCTTCTCCATCTACCTGCATGTCTCTTCTGCTGTCCTCATCCCTGCCCAATATGGATTTTTAGCCTTGTTTTTTTTTCTTCAGTTTTCCTAATCAGTATCTTGAGTTTCCATTTTATTGACTGGTTTTTAGTGTTTTCCCTTCCCTCCAGTTGTGATCTGTAGCTCTTTGGTTTCCAATTCGCCACTGAATCAGAATGGGCTTGTAGCCAAACCTGTTTCCTTCCTGTTTGCACTGTGACCTGACAGCTATCAAAATCTCTTTCTGAAGAGCTCACAGTATTTTCTCACTTTTTTTTAAAATTATTCCTCCCAACCTGAATTCCTCTCCTACTTTCTTTCAGCTTTGGAAAAACTAGCCCTATGGAGCACCACACTTAAATGAGCCAGAACTGCCCTTTTTTGCCCAGAACAAGTGAAATCAGGTCATGTTGGTTACTCCCCAGGCAACCACTGCCTTCCAGCCCAGTGATTAATTCATCTGTATCTGTCACAAGGAGGTCCAGAGTCACGTTATTTTTGTGTCTTGTGTGGTCCCTTTCATGTCAGATTATCACCTACACTTTTAACCGCCTTCGGTCTCTGTTTTTTAGCTAGTGTCAGACCTTCAGGATGGTGTCCACCCTGGTGTAATTTCTCCAAACAGCCCAATAGGTTGTTCACCACTCTGGTGTGTGTTTAACACCAACAAAGACTTATCAGATGACTTCAAAATTCCACCTGGCCTCACAACTACATCTCCCATCCTTTCTTCCAGGAGAAACCACAGTGTGTCCTTTAGCCCCTGGCATTTAAGTAACTTAATTTACTTTTTACCTCTCAGCACAAGACTTTAATTCTCCTTCTACAAAGTATAATTTCTCCTTTCCAAATGCCTGTGGTACCACCTGTCTGGGTGCCCAGAGGGTCTCAAATCCATGAGGTCCCTGGGGTGTCTCAGTGCTGGACCAGACACCATGGGCACCTCGTGGCATAGGGAGAAAGAGGTGTGTGTGGACTGTCTGGCAAGAAAAGGGAGAAGAAAATGGTGTAATTTCCAGGGCAAATCACTCACCCCCAGGCTGGCAAAGGATGCGTTGGAACCCTACAGACCCTGGGAGGGACATCCCTCCCCTCTCCTCATCCTCTCTGGTGTGTCCCCAAGGGCTTTCACAAAGTTTAGTGCCTGGCAACATTTTCTGACAACAGTCCTGCAAGAAAAACAGCAACAAACATTTTCAGCATCCCAGCCCTGGGAGAGGGACAGGAGAAGGAAGGGGGTCACAGAGCAGGGAGCTCTTCTGTTTGGAGAGGACACATAGCCTGTGTTCAGGTGTGCCCGCTCCCTCACCCTGACACTAGTTGTTGTCCTCTCAAGTGCTGCCTTCTGCAAAGTGGCTTTCCCCATAATGTCCTTTGTCACCCCAGTGCTGTCCCCAGGGGACCTTTCTCACTCTGAAGCAATGCTGGTAACTCCTGGCCTTCAGGCTGCCAGCCAAAGGCTTGCCAGGTTGCCCGGGCACATGGGCGGGCAGGGGAGAGTGGCTTAGAATGAAGCTTTCTCTCTCCCTGCCCTGTGCATTTCATTGCCGAGGAAGGTGAGAAACACAATGCAGAGACAGCAAAACCAAGCTGGAAACAACTGCATCCATAAAAGCAGGCAGCCAGGTGCACTGGCTCCCCCCGGGCAGCCCTGCACGGGCATCAGACTGCGGCATTAGAGGAGAGATCAAGCTGCTGGTAATCAGCTCAGGGCTCGGGCCATCGGGATCAGGACAGAGTCCGAGGGCACAGTGCCAGTTCCTCGTCCGCTTGTTTTGGTCCCTTCCCCAGTGTTTCCTTCCCTTAGGCAGTGGGGACCGATCACATCAGACAGCACCAGGAGCAGCTATGACGGACTGCCGGAGGGTGCGCTACCCATGCCAGGACGCCAATCCATCTCACTACGACCTGGAGCTAATTCTTAATCTGGCGATGAGCTTCGGGGATTTCCCAGCACTGACACACTCTACAATTTCAGGAGCATCTGAATTACAGCACCAATTCTTCCTCTGCACGAACACAGCCTCTGCCCTTGCAGCAGAAGGAGGTGGTTTATAGCCTAGATCCTATGTCACCGGCTTCCCCTAAATCCACTTCCTTTGTGTATCCTGGCTTCCCAGAGAGGTTCAGCTGCAGGCAGTTATTTTTATGGTCTATTTCTTGGTCTTTTGCTCATGCAAAGAAAACGAGCAACTTGGAAGCCAGATGGGACAGGTATTCCCGAGTAGGAGCAACTGCTGTCTTTTAGGGGCAAAAAAAATCCCCCCCAAAACCCAAAAAAAACCCCACACCATAAAATCACATTAGCTTTTAATGTGGAGGGAGGCTTGGTAGGATGAAATCGAGACTGAGCAAGAAGGGGCATGAGGTAGACAAAGAGGTCTATCTCCACCAGTGCCCTATGATAGTCAGCCTGGATGTCTCCCAGATGTGCAAGGAGCACTGCAGGAACAGGAACCACAGGATGAGATGGACCAGGTGGTCCTCTAGCCTCTGACATCTGTCAGCAGAGAGCTCTTCTATCTCAGAGACTTCTATGGATTTCTCTTTCTGCTGAGGGGAGTCCTGCAGGGAGTCCTTGAGTGATCTACACTACCCATTTCACATGTCCACCTTCAGTCTCCATTTGCTGCCCCAAATTTCTGCTAGAGGTAGCAGGAACTATCTCCCATCCTCACCTTTTCCTTGACACTTGGGATAATAGTTTAATCTTCTATTATCTCCCCTCGGTGTCTCTTCATCCATGTCGACATCACAGCCATTTCTCGCACAGAACATCCTTGAAGCGCCACTCCGAGCCTCATCCACCTCTGGGGTATCCTTAGGAAACAGGAAGACTGGAGCGGCAGGGGCCAAGGGCAGAGATGCCGGCTGCAAAGTGTCTTGCCGTTCATGGGGCAGGGACGCAAAGATGCAGGCTGCAAACCACCTCAGCTTTCGCAGGCAGGGATGCAGGTATACGGGGATGCAGGGATGCAGGCTGCAAACTACTTCGCCCTTCACGGGGCAGGGATGCAGCCCCGCAGGGCAGTGAGCGGGGTTCCTGTTTCCGGAGCCAGTGGGGGTTGCTCGGAGCTTTGTGAACCGGCGGACCCTCGTCCCCATCCCCTCTTTCCCCCCTATCCCCCCGCCCCACGCCGCGATCTCAAGCGTGGAGCAGGTCGCCCTCTGCCGCGAGAGAGCGGCACTGCCGGCAGCGGGGCGAGCGCTTTGGGGGCGGCGCAGGGGGAGAGGCAGCCGCCCTCAAACCTTTCGCCTCGCTCCCGGCAGCCCCGTTACGACGGAAGGATGGCCAGGGAGGCAGATTTCCCCCTTCCTTCCACTTGGAAAGTCTGGATCCCACTTCTCATGCTCAACCCCAGTCTCCCGTTCCCGACGGAGGGCGCTGTGACAAGCATCCCCATTTAGTGCCCCGCTCCATGGGGGGTGCAGGACCCTACTGTGGAGCGGGAGCTTTCCCCTCGGGGGAAGGAGGAGAAACGTGTTTGCTTTTCCTCAAAGGCTCTTTTCAAGCAGCGGCTCCCAGTGAGAGGTGCTTTGCGGCGTGTCTGGGCTCGTGGATTTGGCTGCCGAGGACCTTTCCAAGTGCTTTTAGTCTCATGTGGCTCCTTTGCACCCCACTGACTCCAGGCCCTCCCTGCGCTCCCTGTCTTGCTCGGGTCCCTCCTCAGAGGGAGTCGTGCCTCCTTCCAAACATTCCCAAACTGCTTTATTCGCCCTGTTTTGGCAAACTGGCTCCAGCAAAGCTGGCAGCAGCGAGCTGAGACATCATAGCATCCAGCTGGCTCCTCTCCTCTGCTGCCGGAGGGTCCTGCCTGTCCCTTGTGTGTCTCTGGTCCCTTTTTTGAACCTGAACGTGACTACGGATTTGTACTGAGGCCCCAAGCTGCAAACTCGGGCTTGGAGAAACATCCCCTGCGGCTGCCTTCAGTTCCCCTGGGGAATGTCTGGCAGAGCCCGACACCAGCCACGGGCTGATTTATGCCGCCGCCTGAAATAAAGCGTTGCCAGTCCTGCTCTTCACGCTGAGTGAGCCAAGCCCGTTCAAAAACCAGTTTCAGGATGAAACTTCTGTGATCCTTTGGTGTGAACCAGGCCTAGGCAGACAGGTATGAGGGCATGCTGCACCCCTGGGCAGGGCATGGGAGGAGTGTTCACAGCAGAGGTGCAGCAGGGCTGGAGGCAGCTGTGGGGGCACACGCAAGGGACCACGGCCAGGGGCCCCCCATGGCTGGCTTAGAAGAAAGAGAGTGAAGGGGCTGTTAGTAAATCCTCACCACCTAGGCATATATGGGTGTCACTGCTCTAGGGGTGCAGCACCCCACAGCAGCTGATGGGAAGCGTCACAGAACACAGGGCAGCACCTCCCTTGTTCATGCCACACACTGCGTGTGTCAGGAAAAGACCCATCTGGCCCCAAATCAGTCAGGACCTGTGTGACTGTGACTTTGTGCTCACATCCCTAAAGTGATGTCCACTGCCCCCTCCTCCCAGCAATGTCCCGCCTTCTCCCCGCACCCTCCAGCCCAGCTCCAAAATGCCCTTTGGGGGAGGAGGCGGTGGTCTTTGTGTCCCTTTAAGACGCGGCGATGCTTTGCCAACGCCAGCTGCTCCCCAGCCACACACGCTCCCCTACAATGCCCTTTTCATGCGCAGCGGCCGTCTGAGCAGTGAAATGCCCCTTCAGAGGCACGCCGTGCCCGTGCCAGCTGTGACTCTCGCAATGCGGGTGCTCTCTCAGCATGGCACAACATCCTTGCCAGCTCCGGCGTGACCGATGCCAGTGAATACCCCCGGACCACAGGAGTCTGCCCTCCCTCGGTACAAACACGGCGTTGGCAAGGGTCGCTGGGCATCGCAGCTGTCCCTGTCCTCCCACCATCCCCAGGGATATGAGTGTTGGTCTCTTTTCCTCTGCACTGAACGCCCATTTCTATTCCAGGTCACCCAGCAGCACTGCAGTCATAAATCCTGGCCACCTGCCCTCAAGGGCCAGCACAAACGCTGCCTCGTTAGGTTTAGCTAATAAAGCAACAACAAGAGGAAAAGGAGCTAATCCCTAGCGCTGGCGCTGGGCAGTGAGGTACCATATTGCACTGGGGAGAAGCGGCGAGGCAGCCGGGCCAGGCAGGCTGTGAGCAGGACAGCAGGGAGCCCATGGACATATGGAACTGACCTCGGCTCTGCTGGGAATTACAGCAGTGATGTTTCCAGGGAAGAAGCCAGTGTCCCAGGCCTGTCAGGTTTATTTGCAGCCTTCAGAGAAGCGAGGCAGTATATCCCTGGGTGTAGGAAAGGGGTTCAGGAAGAGAAGCAGCATCACAGAGGATGCTTGTGAGGTTGGAGGAGTGGATGTGAGCTCCCCCTGCCTCGAGGGTCTGCCACTATGGGTAGAAGGGTGTGAAACCGAGAGCCAGGCATCTTTAAAGGCCTTTCCTCAAAATGTAGAGTTTGGCTGTCCTTAGTGCTTCTCACAACCTCATTTTGCCCTATTAGGATTCCCCCAGCCCAAACATCAGAGCATTTCCAGCCAGACGCGCCCCAGCCCAGCTGAGTCCCTCCACCACAGCTGGTCCCTCCACAGTGTGGTGGCATCACAGTAAGTGGATGTCCCATGGAACACCCAGCTGCCTCCTGTCCTAAGGGATGCCTGCAGTGGTGAGAAGCAGGTCCCACGAGTGATGCTCACTGCCCTGGCCATGATCCCCTGGACAGCTGGGCTGAAGTCCATGTGAATGTTGTATCCCACTGGAAGGGGACCGGGTTCTCAGAGAAACCCCAGCTTTCCAAGGATTGGCTCTACGGGTACATTGCTCGCTTGGAAATTTTGGGAGAAGGATCCTTTTCTTAGTATCGTCCCCAAAGTCTTCCAGATGCAATCAGCCCTGGGGACTGCACCCATCCAGGCTGGGACTCCTTCAGTGAATCACACCGGATGTGAAGCTATGTAGATGTCCTCATTGTGTGCCCCTGCCTTCCTCTCTGTCACTGTTACCTTCTCTTGGAGAACTCAGATAGAGCCCACATCCCTTGCTGCTGAGTGCTGTGGTCAGGTCTACGCTGGGAAACAGAACATCCTTAACTTGCTGGTCAAGGTGGACCATCACTTGTAATGAGCCCCATGTATTTGTGACAAGGACTGGGGTGTCTCAGCAAGAAGAAGGTGCTCTGTCCTTAGAGAGAGCAATTGTGGATAGAAATATCCCCTGGTACAATGTGACATGCTGGCACTCGCTGGCTAGTCTCAGGTGCCATGAGCATCAGTGGATCTGGACATGAAAAGCCCAAAGGAAAATGGTACATCAGGTCTGCCTACCAGGGTGCTTGACTATCTGGAGCCCAGGGCTCTTCAGCTCTCCCAGGCGTGTTTCCCATGGAGAAGTGCATGCTCACCACTTTCTCTGGAGCTGCAGCCCAGGTTGGTTATGAATTATGTATCGGACGGCTCCGATCGATGCATCTCACCCGGACGGACTCGCCTCCTCTCTGCCAGCCTTACCCCAGCGCCTTTCTCATTCTGCATGGCTGGACTCCCCGCTGCTTGTCACTTGTTTGCTGGTGGCATCATGCACGGACAGTTGGGACTCACACCCATTGGATGAGTGGAGTCAAAGGCACCAGCAGCAATGGCCAAGCAGGGAACCAGCTCCATGGATCATTTTATATCATGTTTCCATTGGAAAATTTGGCAAATCCAGGATCTTCCACCCCAACAGAGGTTTCCTTGCAAGGCAGAGCTTAGCAGCAGCAATAGGTAACTCTCCTCTTCCCACCAGTAGGCATTCATATCCAATGGCCTCAGCTGGAGTGGAATGTGGACCTAGGGATGCACAACTAGCTCCATCGGGAAGCAGAGAAGGCAGGATCAGTCCCTAAGGAGCTGAATGTGCTTTCTGAATGAGGGAGCAGCCTCTTGCCATTGCGCCGTTTGCTATGGGGGAAAATAGGTAATTTGTATTGCATTCACTCCTTGGATGCTGTGTCACTTGGCAGAGCTCTCGGTTGACAAGGGAATGGGGCATAACCCTTCTGAAAAGCCCTCTGAAAAGCAGGATGCTGCTGAAGCCTAATGGGATTTGAATATAAGGGAGCTGAGCCAGGAGCAAGAGTAAGGGCTGAGACAACCTTGAGGGAAGGAGGATCAGCAGAGGCAGATGCAGATAAAGAATGGCTGCTCCTGGGGGGTGTGTCTGAGCATACACACGGCCACTTGCCTGGGGTTTGCAAATCCACAGTGATTTATCCTGCCTCCAGGACTTTGGCCAAATAACGTCTTGGCAGGAACTTCTCGGTCAGACTCAGAGAGAGCTCTAGCCTTGGCAAGGCCAACACTGAACATTTCAGAGACACCGGCACCAAGAAAGTCTCTGATCACTTAGAGCTCCAGTGGGGTGCAAGTACCAGGGCTCCAGTCATACTTGTTAACTGCCCAAGCATCCTCCTCTTCTTTTGCAGCAGCCATTCACAGGGCTCTTGCAGCACCTCTTGGGTAGGTTCCAGCCCACGAGGAGAGCAGCTGGATGCTCCCAAGCCTTGGACTACTGCAGTTCAACGGGTTCCCATTGCATTTTCAGGTCACTTTGGGGCAGAGCCATCTTGTCTACCATCCACACAGTCACCGCCTTCACCAGCTGAATCACAGCCTCCAAACTCACCTGGATGCAGTCAGATTCCCCATCCCCTCCTGTCTTCTCCAGGGGTTCAGCATCTGGCTCAGCCTCTCGAGTTCTCTGTTCCCAAAATAGTTTGGGATCACACCGCTACAGCAGGGCTAAGACTTGATCTCTTGGCAACACTGGAGATTAGCTCCAAGGCCTTGAATTGGCAACCGAAAGAGAGGCAGAGGCTGCTCGCAACTGCTTCCAACTGGGCCAGGGACACACATAGTTGGCGGAGAAGGTAATCCCTTCCCAGGGATGCCACTGTGGCCATGATGAAGGCAATCACTGATGATCATAAAATAATTATGAATGGACAAACCTCACAACCTCCAAGGATGAGAGCCCAGCAGTCTTGGGACATCACAGCCACATAAGCTGGCCATGCCAGCAGGCAGAGACTGCAGAGCCAAACTTGGGCAGCCATGCTGGTCTGTCACTCCTGAGCAGTTCCTGGGGTATCAGTGTTGCATGAGGACATTTCTCCATCCTGATGATGCTGTCCCATGACAATCCCATAACCCCACTGATTCAAAGCCAGGAGCAGACCCCAGAGACTCAGCTGCCTCATCCCATCACACCTGCACAATTTAATCCACTGCCTCCTCTTCCCAGCTGACGCTCCCTCCCTCTCCTTCTCCTGTCGTGGGGGAAAGTAAGTCCCAAGGTGCTCAGAGCAGCGAGGCCAGAAAACCAGGGCACTTCTCCAGCTCACCTAATTGTTGGTTACTGTCCCTCTCCCTTGCTGCCTAATTAAGTAGAGCAGGAGGAAAGCCCAGGAGAACCTGCTGAAGGCACAGGAACACGTGTCTGCATTACGGAGAGGCTGGTGAGACTTCTCATTCAGATGGGCTGCTTAAAAAAACAACAGGAGATGAACAATGCCAGGAAACAAGAAGCGACCAGACCTCATGTCCAGACCTGGATGCACCCCTGCAATGTAACACATGCTTCACACACAGTTACTCCTAAGTGATCTTCAAGACAGCTGTCAGTTTAAGAGCAGAGAGCTAATCACAGAGGGGGGTGGACTAGGGATAAAGTAGGACTAGGGCTGGTGGTCAGTCTCCCTCCTGGGCTCCAGCTCCTGGAGGGAGCATTGCCTTGCTTATCTCCCACCTTAAACTTCAAGCCAGCTCCTTTCTACTGAATTTTCAACATAGCCGCTTGAACCCAGTCCCTGGAGTGTATGGGACATGAAAGGCCATCTCCAAACTGATTCCCTGGCTGCCTTGGCCTTGTAATCCCTCAGAACAGTAGGTGGAGTTGGACACTGGTCCAGGGTCTGACCGAAAAGCCCTGAGCAGATCTGACTCCTTCCCCCTATTGCTTTGGGAGGATTTCAAAACAGCTATTTCAGCTTTGAGTTCTTTCTTCAAACTTGCTGTAGGCCAGGGCTTCCCAGCACAGCTGCAACACTTTGAAAGGGAGGAATTCTGCTCCATCGGTGCAATGTCTGTGAAGCTGGGGTCCTTGGGAAGATGTCACCACAGGAAGAGGAAGAGCTGAGCTGGTGTTGCAAAGAAACCTGTCCTAAACATGATGCCGGTCCCAGCTCCTCGCTGGATCACTGTGTTCCTATGGTCCAATCAGCTCTGGTTCAGTTCCCTGTCATGGCTGAGGATAAGCTGCCAGACTGCCAAATTCACCCACAGTGTCCCAAAGGAGGTGGTGCACATGTGTGTGTGCCACTGTGTGCAAGGCAGAGCCTCACCCGACACGTGCCCAAGCCCACACGGTGCTGGGATGCTGGAGCCCTGCCTGCCTCATGCTTTGCTGTAGCCTTTGGCTCTCCTCCTGTCGCCTGCCAGGGACATCTTGTGCATTTCTTCCCCATGACAAATAGTCCCTCAATGTCACCAAGGGTCGTAATGCTGTTACACTTCTTGCTGAAAGAAGTAATAAAGTCCAGAGTGGGGTCAGGCCTTCCTGGCTCCACATCTCCCTCCCTCAGCCAGCCTGTCCTCCCAGGGCTGTTCTGCTGGGTGGTGAAGCAAACTCTCCAGGATCCTGTTTAAGGAAAAAGGGGGCTTCACAAGAAAACTGGAGTGGGAGTGTTTGCTTTGCCAAGATGCTCCAGACATCTCCAGCCAAAAAGTTTGAGCAGCCAAACTTTCCCTGCTCAGTATTTGTGTTTGTTTTATCCCCGTTGCCTGGGCTGTTGTGGGAGATTTATCTTTAGGAGAGAAAAGGCAGCTGGATTTGGTGGCATATGTCTCCTTTGGGATCCAGCCCATTTTGGGCCATGCATGGATAAGGGTGAATTCAATGGGCATGGCCTGAGCTGAGCAGTGACTTCATTGTCCTCAGGAAGGTTTAAGCAGTGAGGTGAGCCTTGGGGATGGACAGGGCATTGCAAAACAGCATGCTACCCTTCCCTGCCTGCATCCCTACCCAAGCAGAGCCCAGGACCCTTCAAAGCCCAGTTGTATCAGTGCTGGCAGCCTGGAGACCTGCCATAGCTGCGAGGATGTTTTCAGATACTCTTCTGAGCAGGTCGGTTCCACACATGGGCACTGCTACAGGGCTGTGTGGTTTTATATACATGGCAAGCTTGTTAAAGTCTGGGTTTTAACGAGTCTTGAGGGCAATGCTGTGTCATCATTAGCACTGTCTGTCAGGGAGCCCTGAGCACTGCTAACCCAGACAGTTCAGCCCAGGGGTTAATTCTAAAGCCAGCTTGATCACAATCCCTCTATGGTTTTACTTACCTGCAAAGTAATAGAAAAAATCCAGAGTCGGGTCAGGTTCTCTATAAGAAAAGAAAAAAGAAATCAAAGGAACAGAGCCTAGATACAGACTGTGTATGATGTAGTCCTATTTTTTTAATGTATTCTTGCTGATCTTCAAGGTGGACTTGCCATAGATGGGTCTGCCCCTCTGTCAGCAACCTCAGGAGCCAGCTTGCCCTCGGTGTGTATCCCTCAGAGTGTGGGGATGAGCCCTTTGGGAACTGGTATGGGGGTTGGAGGTGAAGAGAAATGCTTAAGGCTCCTGGATCACAGCTTTGAATTAAAACCTGCTTTTTTTTCAGTAGGTGAGTGCCAGCCTGACTTCTGTGCCTCAGTTTCCCCCCTAAAGGATACCAGTTACTCTAGCAAAGCTACCCACAAGATCAACAGAAGATGCACGGGGAGGGGAAGAGGCTACAGCACCCAGCTCTAACTCCATTGGCAGTACTGGGAGAAGTTCTTCATGAGGACATGAGACGGCAGCCACACAGCACAACACTGAGAGAGGAGCCACCGAGTTAATTTGGCTGCCCAATTAACAACAGGAGAAGTTGTTATTGAACTGCTCATGGCTCTCTATCTCAAAATGTTTCCCAGGACTCAGTGAGGTGAGTAGATCTCAGCAACGGAGCAAAGGGGTTGGGCTGAGGGCCCTGGTAAGGCATTTGCCCCCGCCCCATGAACAAAGCCCAGTGCGAGAAGGAATTCAAAGCAAATGAGGGGGTTGGGGTTGGTATTCCCAGTGGTGGTATCTGTCCTTTTGCTTGTGCTGGGACCCCTCACTTCCCCATTGAGCCCTCCCTTTCCTGCAGCCTCCAGCCAGAGCATCCATCCTGCCTCAGCAGGGCCTTGGAGCCGCTCTGCCTGTGTGAACCTGGACATGTGCACACGGACACACACACATACACACACTTGTGCACACAAGTTCCCACTTGCACACGGGCACAGTTTGGTGCTACCCCAAAAGCTTTGCTCCTGATGGAAGGTACGCCCAGCATGGAGGGGTGATGCCTCACATGCAAACCTTGGAAACTATTAAAATAAAACAGGTCAGAAACTCTTCAGACTCAGTTCTGGGGCAATTTTTAAAGTTCCAAGGCTGAAACACAATTGGGCTGGAAACTTTTCAAATCAGAGTGGGATTTAGCAAGATTTCTCTCTCTGAGGCTGGGTCAATCACATGCCAAGAGCCTATGAAGTCAAGATAACCCTTGGCCAAACAGGCAGCTACTGAAAAGGTGTGACACGCTACTGGGAGCATCCCTGACAGTACCACGGCTGTCCTGCCACTTTAAACACTAAACGTGTTCCATCAAGGTTACCGAGTCCCAGAATATCCCCTTCCTGCCCAGTGCCCTTCGTAATGGCTCTGATGTGGTTGGAAGCACCTTCCAAAGCATGGGACGGGATGAAGAAGGTTGTTGTCTCCCCCATCAGCCCGTGAGAGCATCAGTTCCGCCGTATCGGTGCTGGTGTCGGCAAGTGCAGGCTCCCCACCGGCCCCGGGATCTGGCGGCTCGTGGGGCTCCCGCCTGCCCCCAGCCCCGAGGGGACAGGGATGGGGGCCAGCATCCCGGACAAAAGAGATGGATTATTCGGTACAAGCATACCCCCTGCCGACGAGCTGGAAAA
>VXBA01001027.1:1063-15765 GCA_013399895.1 Serilophus lunatus | reverse complement strand
CCCCCCCCAAAAAAACCCAGCTACAACCGGGGGATAGAACAAGGGGGGCCGGGGCAGCACCGAGGAGAACGTCGGCGGCTGCAGAGGGGCCGGGCGCTGGCAAGGGGCTGGAGCCGAGAGTCGCTCACAGCGTGAACACCAGCCCATCTTTATCTCGCCAGGCCCAGTATTAGCAAGTTTTTTCCACAGGAGGTTTGCGGTTTCCAGCCTTTCCCGGCCGGCCCCTCCGCGCAGCACCGGGGCCCCTGCGAGCCCCCTCGCCAGCGCCGCAGGCGGGCATCCCCGAGGCTGGTTTTTGTGGTGTTTGGAGCTGGTTTGCACTTTCCCCTTCGGTGCTTGCCTTTTTTTTTCCCTTTTTTTTTTTTTGTTGTTGTTTAATTCTCCCCCACCCCGGCGTGGCTCCCCCCGCAGCGCTGCCTGCCCCGCCAATCCGGGCCCTGCGGGGCCGGGGGACTCGGGCTGCGGCTTTAAAAGCGGAGCCTTTTGTGCGCCGGGCTCCGGGCCGGGATGTGCCGCGCCGGGATGTGCCGTTCTGCCGGCAGCCGCCGCCGCCTGGAGGAGCCCTGGACCACGCTGCACCGGCAGCCGCGGGACCCGAACATCCCCCTCGGCAGGTATTTCATCCCACTCCCCTGCACCCCAATAAACGTGTGGCAGCCCGCCTTGCCCCGCTCGCCGTTTTGCCGGGTCTGAGATGGTTGGCTTTTATTATTTATTTACTTTTTTGTAACCGCCTGCCTTCTTCCCTCCTCGTACCCTCTGGTTTGGGATGGTGGGGCTGGGGGTGTCGTGCTGCTGACACCGGGGCAGAGCAGGCTGGGACGACGGAGGCTGCTGGTGGAGCCTGGGTGCTGCCCACTGGTGGAGACGTCTGGTCTCGTTGGGGACAGCTCAGTGTCAGCGGCGGACTGAGGGGGTGGGGTGAGCACAGAGCCATCTGTTGTTGTAGGGTCTCTCGAGGGGGTGGGATCAGCACTGCGGGTTGCTGCTGCCCTCGGCTGGGTGCTGTATGGGCACCTCCAGGCTCTCCTCCCAGTGCCCATGGACAGATCTCTCCCCAAGCCTTTGAAATTTGGCCCTGAACAGACCTACAGCCCAGGTGCCAGCTTTAGGGGGACTTTAACCTGGCCTGGGATGTCACAATAGCTGCCTTGTGACCAGTGGCCTCGGGCAGCAGCTTCAGCCTTGCTCTGTGCCCAGCCAGCCCTGCTGCAGCCTGCCTACATCCCTGCAGCCCCCAGCTCAGCCCTTCCCCACCTCTGGATTTTGGCCAGAGCCCTGCTGCAGTCCCAGAGCTGTGCCATGTCCTTGGAAGCAGAAAAGCTTCTTCCTGGGCTGAGCAGTGATAGTTGGAGCCGACCAACAGGACCACAGGCACTGGATCTGGGCTGACATTTTCCTCCCTGTCCCCGATTCCCTGACCCCTGTGCTGGTTTGAGGCTCAGGGTGGAGGTGGGAGACAGGAGAGGGGTCAGGTATGTGATGGTTCACCATCCTACCTGGGTTTGCTCTTTGCTCCTGGTGAGATCCCAGGAGTGCTGGGGAAGCGTCAGGCTCAACTGGGAAGCATAAGGGGCCTCAACCTTTGACTTACTTTCTGGGAAGTCACCCAGTGAACCGTTGGTGAACTTGGATGCCAGAGCGATGCTTCTGTGCCAAAGCCACCGGCCTTGCGTGAGCAGGTGTGGAAGAGACATCGGTCACAGCCACCCCACAGAGGCACCTTTCCTCACCCCTGTTGTCAGAGGGATGCAATTGCCCTGATTTCTGGCTGGAGTGTGGCCGAGCACCCCTGCAACGCAAGGCACCCCAGCTGGGCTTGCAGTCCTCTGCAGCACTTGGGCTGGGGACGAGCCCTGGCCGGGGACCAAGGGCTTGCAAGCCCCCACGTGCAGGGAGCCGTTGGTGTGGCTGTTTACATGAGCAAGACCGAGAGCTGGGGCTGACCGCAGGAACCCGCGGCTGCCGCGGGGTCCGGGTGCTACAGGGGTCCCAGTAGCCCCAGGGAACAGCTCAGGGGCTGTTATGCAAATTTAGAGGAGTCAGGAAACCAGTCGGAGGGCAGAGGAGTCTGAATTTATCTTCTCTCCTCTGAGTCACCGGGGCTGGCTTCCCTGGCTCTGAGGTGGTGTGGCAGTGCCTGCTGAGAGCCTTAGCCAGGATCCTTCCAGCATGGCATTGCTCTGGCATGTGGGCACTGGCTGGTCCTTGTCCCAGTGGCTGGGCAGGGCTTGGCAGTGAGTGTTCCCCTGCTACCAGGCTCACTCCCCAGGTGTGGCACGGTGTCATAGTTTCCACACTGGCTCTGCAGCCTCTGCCACAGCTGTTCTGGGAAGGGGATGGGAGCATTGTGGGGTGGTGACTGGCTGGGGGGCTGGTGGTGGGACAGAATGGGTGCAGTTTTGGGAAAAGACCAATTCTGGCTGTTCTCAGCTCAATCTCTGTCCCTGGGGTTCTTCCACAAATGGCTTCATAGCAGCCTCAAGGGACAGTGGGACTGCTGTAGGGCCCTGATGGAGGGGACTTCCCTGTGGCTGGAAAAGGGGCACTGTGGCTGCAAGCATGAAACATCCAAGGATTTGGCCCTGGTATGGTCTCCTGAAAGGCACCCTGGTTTCTTCCTTTTGGCACATCCCTGGGCTCCTGGGGGTTAGCGCTGTGTTTGGAGATGCTGCCATCCTCCAGGAGGGCAAGGGCCGGTCCCCTCTGCTCTGTCCCAGGACAGTCTTCTTGCACATTGTCCTTTGTCCACAGCCCCCCCCGGCAGCAGCAGAGGATGATGTGCCTGTCCAGGCTTGCCAGAGAAACCCCACAGCCCCGCACATCCCCAGGTACCATCAGCAGCACTGCCACACTCTGTCCTGCTGTTTGCACCCTGCTGAACCAAGTGATAGGCACAGGTAGTGGCTGTCCCCTGAGAATCAGGTACTGGGGACCCTGTGATTTCACATGCTGATGGCTGGGCTGAAGGCAGCTGCCTTCTGTCAGATACAAAAGGCACTGCTTGCCTGCCACAAAGGAGGAATGTGCGTGTGTGTGTGAGCAAGAGTGGCCAGCACCCATGGCAGAGCATAACCAGGCTTCTGCCACTTCCTCGCCCCGTGGGAGGGACATGGTGGCCCATCTCTGAATGATGGCCACCACCAACCACATCACCCTGGCGTGGCCAGCTCGGCAGCATCCCTCCTTTCTACAGACCAAGTCACAAGTGAGTTTGTGGGATGTCACCTGCCTAACACAGAGAAGCAGAGCCCAGACCTCAGAGCAGCCTCTGGTATGTTGGAAGGGGACAAGTCCAGCTGGAGCCTGGCCTGGCATAGGGAAGAAAATTAGTCACGGCAGCTGAAGGGCCCCATCACCACATTCTCTGCTCCAGTGCCTGCTGGAAGTGCCCTGACAGGCAGATTTCCTATGGCAGAAGCAAAGTACCAGGGGGTAAATGCCCTTGTGCCAGAGAGATGGACATGCCAGCAGGATGGGGTGTTCACAAGCCCTAGGCTGTTCTCTGTGGGAGAAATACCCCATAAGGATCCTGAAAGCACCTCTGGGTGACAGGCCAGGTGCTGCATGGCCCTGTGACACTTCCACAGACTGGCCAAACATGTTGCTTCAGTGGGACCTGCTGATTGTTTTTGCTGCTCTGATATAGGGTGCACAGGATGAGTCCCTGTGCTGCTCTGGGCTCTGGCTCCTGCTGCTGCCATTTGTCCCTGTTCCCTCCTTCCCAGACACCTTCCTGTGCTGCAGGGCGGCAGAGCACAGCTGAAAATACACCCACTGCATCCCCCCTTCCTGCCTGTTTGCTTCCTCCGCTCCTGGCTTTGCCTTTCAGCATAGCTTCCTAAGAAAACAAAGGTCACGCTTTGCCTACACACACACACACACACACACACACACACACACACACACACACACACACACACACACACATGGGTGTGCACAGCTGGCGCCCAACTAATAAACTTTGACCACATTTCCATCCCTGTGGACAGAGGGACAGCAGTCTGCAAACATGCAGAGGTCAATGGGGCTGGCAAAAATGAGCAGCTGGGGGAGGGAGAGAGAAGCTTCCTTTCCTTCAGCACAGAGGCAGGCTGCTCCACAGCTCAACCCCCTAACTAGACCGTGGAAAAGCCACAGCACACCCCACCTGACGGAAGGGCTTTGATCTGTGTTCACACCTGAACTGTGCTGCTGTGGGAACATCTTGGGGACCCAGAGCTTGACTGCCAGCCCACTCACCTGGGCTGAGCCCTGATAGACTCGCTTAGCAGAGCTTGGGACAGCACTGGAGCTGCCCGTGGACTGGGGACAAGTGGATAATTCACAGTGCACTGTGGGATGTTCTTCCTTCACTTCGTTCAGTCTAAAAAGTAGTTTAATTATTAAAATACACTTTGGGAAGAGCTTTAGTTTGAGCAGGCAAGCACAACACCCTTCCAGGCTCCATGACAATAGTGAGTCTGAGGGCTCAAAGCACTCATACTGCTCAGTGAAGGTGTGACTCCTGGGAATGGCTCAGGACAAGTGCCCTTTCTGTCCTCAAGCTGCAGCAGCTGCTCTGGGGAGGCACTCGATGGGGCCAAGCTCCCCTTCTTGGGATGTGACTCCTCTGAGGCTGTGTCCCCTACTCGTGAGTGAGCAGGGACTGCCAGGCACGGGGAGACAGGTCAGCCACGTGTGGAGCCCCCAGCCCCCCCAAACACACCACTCCATGGTGCAGGCAGCTGCCACATTGCCCCATGGCACAGCTGCCACGCGTGCTCCCTGCGTGAGCCAGCCGTCCCTCCGCCCTTCCCTACTGTCACTCAGACTCCAATTGGGGTTTTATTGCATCCTGTTTTGCAACGGCAGTGGGGATGGGCTCAAGGCAGGGCTCGGGCAGGTTGTGCCCCCCCAACCCTGGAAGGATGGGCTGAGTCGGGTGGGTGGTGAGTGCAGCTCTGTCCACTCCCAGCTTTGGCCGCTGACCATTAACACTGCTTTTATTTATGCTCAGTATCACCAGGACGTGGTTTATTCCCAGGAAGGAAGCCAGGCAAAAGCACACTATTAAAATGTTCCGATGGCCTTTGCAGCGGGAAGCCCTCAGGCTTTGCCAAGCAGACGCCTGAAATTAAGGTAGGGGGATGCAAGGAAGTGGCCTTTGAGCACACCAGGCTGCCCTAGTGCCCCCCATCGTGTTCCTCCCCACTCACCCCACCCGGGGAGAGGTCTGCTGGGACCAGTAGAGGGGAGCTCAGTGGCCCTCCTGTTGTGTGGAGGCAGGAGGGCGCAGNCTCCAGCGGCATCGTGCACAGCGATGATGCCACGCCGCAGGAATGGCAGGGGTGGCTCACCCTGCTCCTGGGGCTCATGTGAACCACCAGACTGGGACGGGGCTCATCCAGCCGTGCCCTGTGACGGGTCCTCCCAGCCCTTGTGGGGGAGTCCCGAATCTTCCTGGTTGTGTTCCCCAGCCTGATGCTGCTCTGAATGTTTCACTTCTCGGCTGCAGACAGGGAACTTCTGCTTTGCAGCAGGCGAATGGGGCACACCCTGTGGAGACGTGCCTATGACCTGGTGTCCTGGCTGCATGGTTTGGGTCGATGAGCAGGATACAGGCTCTCATTTTGACCTCACACAGCGCATTCCTGGTCTTCACGGTTACAGAGGGAAGCTTGAAAATGGACATGAAGGTGAAAAGAAAATGAACCCCTTGGGCTGGTGCTTTCTCCCAGGGGTTTGAAGACCGCTATGGTGGTGGGACCTGGTATGGCACTTTCTGGCCTCTCCTCAACCAGAATTCACTTCCCTTTCCCCACTCATAAAATAGCACCCCTGCCATTGTGACCCTGTGACACCCCAGCAGGAGAGCGTGGTCCCTGCCCCACTGCAAGAGCTGCTTCTTCTCACTGCCCTCACTCTGTCCTGCCGCAGCACTGGTGCCCTGGGCTCCCAGTTGCTCTGCTGGATACTGGGATTGTGGCTGTTCGTGAGGTTCCCACCCTCGCAGCCTGGAGTATGAGGCTTGGGCTGCAGAAGGCGTGGTTCTCACACATCTTCCTCCATGCACTGTCACCTGCTCCATTTCTCTCTCCAGTCTTGGCTCTGGGTCAAGGTTTGCTGCTGCTCTGCTTCACAGAAGGGACCTGAAGCCTCGGCACTTGTCTAGCACTCAGGGCTGACCCCACAACAATATTTCTTTCCATGCAGACCCCCATTAGGTCTGCTGCCCTTGCCTGCTGGCCATCCCACAGGATTTCCACATGGGAATGGACAGCCACTCACCACCCAGCCTGCTCCCACTGCAGCATGCAGGGAGCTCCCACTGCCCTCATGTGACGTTGTTTGGGGCCTCACTGGGTATTAATCCCAGCTCAATGGGCAACTGGGTGAACAGGCCAGCTGGTACTTGAGGGGTGGAGTGGAATGACGGTAGAGAAGAGGACACATCCAGACGTGGGGGAGAGATGCAGAGAGAGCTGAACCCTGCATTGCAGCAGGCAGATGCACAGGAGAGCAGCTGTCAGGGGGCAAGGTGACCCTGGTTCCTAGGGCCACTACTCGTCCATGTGCTGGGGGATGCAGCTTTTCTCTCCGCTGCTCCCAGCTGTTTCTGCAGGAGGCTGGCATGCAGCATCCGCCCAGACACATCCCACCAGCGCAGGGCATGGGCAGGCCAGCGGGTTCATTGCAATGCTGAACTCCTTTCCAGGGAGGGGATGGAGAAGGCAACTGAATATTTAATGCCGGCAAAGTGCCTTGATGCTGGAAGGCGCCAGGGAGGGGACTGGAGCCGTGATCAGAGTACTGCTCACCACAGGCAGCTCATACAGGGCAGGGTGGCACCAGCACACCTACTGTGTCCTCTGCCCCAGCATTTTGGCCCCACAGCTCATGAAGACATGGGCCACCAGCCCTGCTTGGCACCCAGCAAGAGCGCTGTGTGGTAGAGGAGTGGGGGCACAGCAGAATGTGGGGGCTCATGCATACAAAAGTATGGGCTGTGGGGCACAGGATGGCACCAGGTACTGGTCCCAGGCCAGTTAGGTAAGCTGTGCCCTGCACTGCTGCTTGGATTGGTTTCTCCTTGGAGTCACATGGGAGGTGGGGGCAATACAAGCCCTGTTGGGAGAGATGTTTTGGTCGCATCCAGCTTAAAGAGTGAGGAGTGCCCGAAGCCATGGACCACTGGGAACAACTGATGTGTAGTGGGAGGCAGAACAAACGAGGCTTTCATTGCCAGGACAAGAAAGTGGGGACAGAATGAAAACTGGGTAGAATGCGAGAGAAGTAGGTGGGAACAGCTCCTGCAGCAGAGCTTCAGGAGGCAGGACAGAGCTCTCACAAGGGGTGCCCAGGCCTGGGTGGGGAAGGCTGGGCAGGGAGCAGCATCCCACCTGTCTCCTGCATTCCCAGCTGTGTAAGCCCTCCAGTGCCACTGCTCGTTCCTCTTCCTGGAGCAGCTGCAGCCATGTCTTTGAGCTCCGGGGGACAGGAGGGGGCAGTGGGAACCCCAGGCTCTTCTCCCAGCCCTGATGCTGGTTTCAGTGTAATCAGTGACAGGGAAAACGGCTGGGACTGGACTGTCGGAGAAAGGAAGAGGAGGAAGATCAGGACCACTCTGCCCAGGGATCCCACTGCCAGTGCCCATGGGGCGACTGGTCCAGCCTGCCCTCAGCCCAGGACTGTGACCCCGTCACGCACCTTTCCCTCAGAACGGGGGGCACCGCACCCCTGCTGTTTGCCCCAGTAAAGAGTGGCCCCCGCTGGTTGCCCCTGGGCTGAAGTTCCGGGAAGGCTGGGAAGGGGGCAGTCTTTGCAGTGCTTCAAACCATGCCTTGGGTGTACTTCCATCAGCTGCCTCCCTCTGCGGGTGTGCACACGTTCACACACACACACACACACACACACACAGAGCCCTGCATACTTCCCTGTGCGCCCTCACACTGAGCCCTTGCTCACACACTGGAGAGGAAATGGAGGGCACAGCCTGGACGCACAACGTGGCTGCCACATGCATGTGGCCCCACATGTGCACTCACACACATCCCCTCCACTCAGCCACAGACTCCCATTTAACCACACCCCCCCCATGCTCACACCCACACGTGTGCACATTCACACACGCTGTCACACGCCCGCAGCCTGGCACACCCATGCACACACCCCCATGTGAGCACACATGGTGGTGTGTCTGCAGACACACGTGCACTGTCACACACGAGCACATGGCTGTGTGTGCCGGCTGCCGTGTCACGGTGCTCCCGGACACGCACCACATGTGCACACACTCTCCCGTGTGTTCCACCGCATGTGCACGGGCTGTCACACGAATGCCCGAGCCATGCACACACCTGGTCACACATGCACACATCTGTGCACATGCGGCACCTCCCCGTGCTTCCCTCGCACACGACCCCGGCCCGGCTGAGACCCGCAGGGCCGGGAGGTTCGGCGGGAGGGGGGGGCACGGCCCCGGTGTTGATTCCGCCGGGCTGAGACCGGAATAAACTCATCACACGTGGACTCGAGCCAGGCCTGAAATAACATGCTCCTCACACATAACCCGGGCATGGCAGGGGGTGCCCGTGGGGCGGGGAGACCGGGGCACACGCGTGCCCCGTCCGCGGGCCAAGGGCGGACGGCACTCTTTGTTCCTCCCGCCGCTGGTCCTCCATGATGTGGAGAGGGCGCGGGTGAGGCCGGCGCTGCGAAATGGCGGCCGGAGGGGCGGGATCGGCGGAGGAGGAGGAGGAGGAGGAATGGAAATGCCGGGCGCCCTCCCCGCGCACGGCGCCGCGCACACAAAAGGCTGCAGGGAAAACACGGAGGACAGCGTGGGGTGCGGAGCGGCCTCGCCGGGCACCCCCTGCCCGCCCCTTCACTCAAAGCTCTGTGTGTGACTCGCCGCCCGCACACGCGTGGGGGGTCCCGGTGCCCCGCACCGCATCCCCACGTTCGCAGGGCTGTCCCGCTTTTGTGGGGGGGAGAATCGGGGGTGCGCCCAGTGCTGGCGCGTCGGAGCGGCACGGCACGGCACGGCACGGCACGGCACGGCACGGCACAGTTCAGCCGTCGGGCGGGTGCCGTCGGCCAGCGGGATTCCCAGCCGTGCTGTCCCGAGCACTCCTGGGACAGAGCCGTGCTCCGGCGCGCGGGAACACGCGGTGAGTCCGGGCACAGGGCGGCTTTGTGCCAGGCTGTTTGAAGGGGGGACATGGCCAGAAAGTGGCACCCCACGGCTGGTACCCCGCGGGCAGCGAGCCCCCCTCCCCGCCCCGGGTCAGGGGGACACGGTGCGCTGCCGCCCCTGCTCTCTTTGCCTTTCCGGACGGGGCCGTTCCCGGGGCAGAGGCAGGCGGTGGGGAGGGGACTCCTCCGGGTGTCCCGGCAGGTCTGGGCTCCTCGGCACGTCGAGCCGGTTTGGAGGAGCTGCGGGACAGAGGAGGCTCGTGGGCGGCCCCGGCGGCGGCTGCTCGGGGCACACAGCACCCACAGCAGGGAGCTGGCGGGGCGGCTGGGACAGACCCACGCACGTGGGGCAGACCGGCAGGGGGGTGTGGGGACAGAAGTCCATAGAGCTGAGAGGGGGGTGGACCAGAAACTTGGGCTCCCACCTTCCCTTAGCATTCCCTTTCATCCGTACTGCGCCCGCACGTGGTGAGTTTGTTCAGGCTTCAGCCTCGTGGAAGTGAGATGGGGGCAGGCCTGCAGCTCTTACCCCACGCCTGCGGGTGTGAGTCGAACGTCTGTACTCTGGGCAGGTTTGGAGTCACTGCAAGCTGGGGGCCATTTGCACCACGTGTGGCTAAGCCTCCCAATACGGGAGTGGGAAATTGCCGACCCACCCAAACCATGTACAGACCCCACAGCTTCCCCAAGCTCTGCCCACTTCCCTGCCATAAGGACACCCCCTGCAGCAAAAGCCCCCTCCTCCACTGTCACCAAAGTGCTGATCCACCACCCTGATCGTCTTCAAGAAAGTGTTGTCACAGGAAAGTGTCACCACTGCTGTCATTTTCTCCTGGCTGTGGTGGGCAGCTCTGCCTAGCTGGAGAGTCCAAGCACCCATGGGCAATGTTATCACCCTGCACTGGATAGTACCTCCCCCATGTCCCTGCCCAGGGTGCAGGTTTGTGTCCCCAAAAAGTGACATGGAAGCAGGGCACCATCTGGTGGTGCCTGGGCACAGCACACGCCAGCCCACACACATGCTGCCCACCCACGTGCTCTCACGCTCACTCACAGTGAGGCCCCCCCCCGCGCTTGTGCCCCACTGCCCAGAACTTGTGTGTGTGTGTGTACACACAAGCACTGAACAAATGCACATGTGGCCCCACGTGTAAACGCACACCTCTGTGTTTGCACGTGCACTCACCCGCGCAGGAGTGTGCAGAGCCGCAGGCACACGCAGGCGGGTGCACAGGCGAGCCCACGGTTGCACACACAGTCACGGGGTGAGCACCGGGCTCGGTGGGACACCTGGGCCCACACGTGTGCCGTGTGTGCGAGCACGCACACACACGTAAGGCAATGGCGTGTGCATGCAGGTGAGTAGTGCTGCACTCTCCCAATTTCAGCCAGGCAAGTAGCAGCGAAAGGAAGAGCACATGTGCGCAGCATGCCTGCCGAATTTCCTGCCCCTCCAGGGAACCAGAGCTGTACTGGGCTTTTACTTCTAGCAGGGATCTCCTTCCTTGGGCCTGGGGGGTCGCTTTCGACTCAGCCACAGCTTCCCTGGTTGGACCTTGGCCATATCATTTAACCCTTCCTGCTTACCCAGGGCAGGGCCTGGGGTGGTCACTGGTGTGGGACATTGCAGTGCTGGGGGGACCGGCCACAGGGAGCGAGGACAAGGCACTTCCTGGGACTCTGCAGCCTGCCAAGGCAGGCGGCCGCTCTCCAAGGGGTGCGTACAGCTGCTGAGGTTTTGGCCGCCAGCCTGGCTCGCACAACTGGAGACAGAAGAGCTAAATTTAAGGGTGCTGGGGGGGCCGGGTGAGGCTGGCTGGCACAAGGCTTCTCTCTGGCCGCCTGCACAGGAGGCATGAGGCATGGGCATCTTTTTGGCTCCTGCACCTCTTCTTTCATTGGGGAGTTGGAGGCCTGGCAGGGAGAAGTGCCTGTTTCATCAGCAGGAAATGAGGCCAAGGACTCAGCCTGAGTGGTGCCGTGTGCCCCAGGAGGAACATCCCTTCCTCTGCATGGCCCCGACCTGTTCACAGCAAGCACCCTCAGACTTCTGCACTGTCTATCAGCTGTATTGCTCATACCCAGCCAGACAAGCATGTGCAAGCACAGCTGGACACACACACTCCCCAGACCCCCACTACATGGAACCAGTTGCCCTCACATTCCAGGCACTGGGTACACACATGCACCCTACAGCCCTGGTCCTTCATCCCCACACTATTTTGGGGTAATAAAAGTAGTATTTAAGGGTGTTTACAACTTTTATTTAAAAATCCCTTTCCAAGATAGTTTTCAAGGCTGCAAGCCAGGCACGAAGCATGTGTGCACTTACAGGCAGGGTGGGGAGTTCAAAAAACTCATAGCCCAAAGGAGGGCCCCAAAAGCCACCTTCAGCTGCACTGGCCTCCAAAGCCAGGAAGCCCCAGGGTCAGCAGGAATACGCACATTTTGGGGAGCCACAAGGCACTGAGCTGGTGGGGTGCCCATGATGCCGCCCTAGCACCTGCAGGCACTACATGGGTGCTCTCACCCCGCCTACCCCACCAGACTCAGGACCCAGTAGACGCCAAACAGGCTTGAAGTTCACTAAAATGAAAATAGAAAAAAAGCCTGGGACACCATCCAAAACTGCTTAGTGTTAATTAATTCATATCCGCGACGTGATCTGCCCTCAGCCCCAGAACATCCCCGTATAGTCACGGCCATGGCTGCCTGTCCCAGCCAGCCTGCTGGCCATGCCCTTATTTTAGGGAAGAGACTGCATGGCTGCTGTCCCAGCCTTTGAACGCCCATGGGTGCCAGGGGCTTTGGGACGTGGACGTTGGAGGGAGGGCAGCCGTGCCAGTGTGCACAGCCTTGACTATGGGGCTACAGCCCTAATTATGGGGCTGCAGCCCCACTTCCCCTATGGCAGCCTGCCAACTCCCCAAAGCCTACCCCAAAAACCTCATAGGGGCTGGGACAGCACAACAGAGGGACAGCACCCCTGCAAGGTGGGATGGGGTTCCACTCATTCCTCATCCCCCCCCAAGGTGAGACGAGACCATCAACGTGCTTGGTCTGGCATGTATCTGGCACTGATACCTTCCTCAAGGGCCAAGCACAGCTGCCTTGTTTTCCTTGTTACCCCAAAGTCCCCATCCCCTGCTCATACACCCCATTCTCCTTCAATGGGATGAGGGGACCAGGCACAGCACCTCAGACTGGCCCTTGCCATGGAGTACAGAGCTGCTCTTTCTGCCTCTGCTTGCTCCTGTCCAGCTTCCTATCTGCTTGCTCCTGTCCCCCTATCCCTAGGGTCTGGGGGCAAGGGCTGGGGTCATACTGGCAAGCCAGACACCATTCAGAGCCTGACTCTCTGTAGTAGAGCTGTCCCAAAGTCATGGGCTTGGGAATAGCAATGTCACTCTGAAGATTTTTCTCTGTAAATCCCTAGCTATTGAAGTACTGGGACGGGGGAAAGTGAAGCCAACCTGGGACAGGCAGTACCCCATAAGTGAGAGCAGGGCTGGCTTAGCGGTTCACCAGCTANCGGTTTCCACAGCACCGGGAAGCAGCCCCGTGGGGGCCTTAGGGCGCCCGGCGACACCGAGGACGGGATAGGGCAGCAGCGGCACCGAAGAAGCCGCTCTGTCGCTAACGCCACAACAGCTAAAAATACTGCAGGCTATTGTCGCCGGCAACAAAGCCGCTGCCGTATTTTTAGCATTATCTTAGTCGCCATCGGCTCTGCTGCCCTCCCAGGAAGTGCTGTGCCCACTCCACCCGGGCACTGCCCTCCGGAGAGCCAGGCAGTGCCTCCCACCTGCTCCTGGGCACAGCCACTGTGCCACAGTTTCCCTCCTGCACACGGTGATGTGGTGCCACCTCAATCCCACTGCAGTTATCCAACTTCTTCCGCCCCAGAAACAGCCCAAAGCTGCTACACTTGTCCCCTGCGCATCCACAACATCCTCAGCTCCTAACCGAGTGCCCGGGCACTCATGGCTCACAGGGCAGTTGCCTCCATCCGGGCTCCAGTCCAGCCCAGGCAGCTGAAAAGGGAGGGCAGAGACCGGATGCAATGAGCTGACCGGGTTGTCACCAGGAGACTGGTGACAGTCCCTCCTCCCTGCCGAGAGCAGGCACCAGCCCTCCTCCTCGGCTCATTCCAGCAGGCAAAGCCAACAAGGCTGCTGAGCTGCCTGGTACAGCCCAGCCGTGCTCAGCAGGGAGCTATCATGGCTCTCCCTGGGTGAAACGAGTTGGCGTGGTCTCAGCACAGCAACTAGGCAGCCAGGGAGAGCTGTGCCAGGCTGTGCAGGCACTGCCAGCAGCTGGGCACTGCCTCAGCCCCAAAGCACCAGGATAACACTGGATTTGTGCAGATTTCCCCATTAAAACGGGGAGGGAGGGGAGTTTAACTTGCCTTTTCCCTGCCAGAGCAGCTCAGGTTTCCATTCTTCCGGCGAGTTCTTCCTTCTCCACCATAGGCAGCAGATCGGAATAGCTCATCCATGGCAGCTCGGGGCAGGGATAGGGTGGAAACAGTGATCCAGAATTGGGCTCAAGAGGTGGGTGGCCAGAGACAGGTTGGATCTGTGGGTGGGCTGCAGCTCCCTGTGGGCACTTTGCCGGGTAGGGGGCACAGCCAAGGCAAGCAATGAGCCTGTCTGGTGGCGCTCGGATTTCACAGCACAATCTTAATCTAGGACCGCTGCAGCCCCATTGGGATCCCTCCCCAGCCAGCCAGCTGTCCTACTCCACCGCCATGTGGGAAACTCGGGACCAGGAAACCGCTCTCACAATGGCACCTGGCCATTAATAACACACCCAAGGCCAAGCAGGAGGCACTGGTCACTCCTTTGCTCTGTTCCTCAAATACTTTCTGGTCCCCCCTGTCCTCGAAAAAATCCCAGCATGTCCCTTATCGCACACTGGGAGATGTTTTTGTTTTGCACAGGGAGTGTCTCTGCACCCTGTTGTCCCCCTTGGCATCCCACCCCACTCTCACCTCGGGGTCCTGCTTGATCCAGCTTCAGAGCCCGGGGCAGAGCAGCTTCTCCCCCCAGCACAGATGGTTGTGGGGGTCCCCATGGCAAGGACAAAGGGAGGTGAGACCTGTTTCAGGAGGGGCAGGAGTCTCACTTCCCTGGGGGAAGACACAGGATTGGGGCTGTGTCTTTGGAATGGGATTGCGGGACTACCTGTGCCTGGAGGAGGGGGTCATCTACACCCCGTAAAGGGGAGAGCTGGGGGGCATTCTGCCAGCTGCACCCCTGGAAACAGAGAGCGAAGGGCGGGTGGAAGAAAGGGGTCTGGTAAGAGCAGAGCTATGCAGGTAGGTACAGGGGTATGTGGGGAGCGGAGAAGGGGAATACGGGAGATAGCAATCTTTGGCGGGGGGGGGCAGAATTTGAAGGGTATTTGGGGCGGGGGTAAGACCTGCAGCGAAGGGAGGGAGTGTGAGACCATGTCCGACACTGCAGTGGGGATTAAGGGGTGGAAAGGCATCGGGAAACTTCCTCAGCCACAGTCCTGGTCCC
>VXBA01001026.1:541502-562863 GCA_013399895.1 Serilophus lunatus | reverse complement strand
CGGGATCCCGCCTCGCACCGGCAGCACCTGGCACTGGCCCCAGCCCCGCACTGCGGGAGTGATGAGTGGCACCGGCGGCACCGGCAGCACTGTCACCAGTGCTACACCGGCACCGGCATCATCCCAGGCACCACGGCAGAGCTGCTGCACCGGCGGCACCGGCAGCGGCTCTGATGCTGCACCGGAACCGGCATCACTATCACCCGGCACGGGCATCACCATCACCCGGCACGGGCGTCACGGCACCGGCGCAGCTCCACGGGCCGGGCACCGGCCACTCCACATCCCGCTGCCCCGCTCGTGGGGCCACTCTCATGACACCCACGTGTCCTCCCACGGCTATGAGCCACCCGTGTCACCCTGCCTCCGTGGCTGGTGGGTGCCGGGGCATCTCGCGAACAGCAGCACCATGTTCCCGTGTCCCTGCGCCGGGCTGATGGCACGGGACAACCAGCTCCGGGAGGAGCCATTCTGAGTCCGTAAGAGCCGCAGCCTCAGCTCTGGGTTCAAATCCAGCACTTTTGCGTTCCTCAGGCCGATATGGGCCATTGTGTCCTGCTGCGCTGGGAGCCGGGTGCGAACTGACACTGGGATTGAACCTGGAGCCTCCGAGCGCCGGGAGCTGGGGAAGGGGATCCCTCCCGTCGGAGCATCCCGGGCAGGCAGATTCCCCTCGGCTGACACCCCCGGCACCGGGGTTGGGAGCTTCCCAAGCGCCGGGAGTGGGTGGAGAGGAGCTGGTGAGCCCAGGGACGGGACAGGGACATGCCAAGATCCTCAGCACCACCGGCGGGGCTCCCGCGTGGCAGCAATGGGGTGCGGGGCGGCGCGGAGAGGACAGATTTGTGGTTGTGCCTGTGCCACCGCCATGGTGCCGCCAGAGTCCCCGTGGCTACAGCTGTCTGTCTGCGAGGACGGGGGCATCCCCGCCTCCAGCCCTTCCTGTGCCCTCATCAGGCACCCCTCACTTTTTTTGGTGTGCCTGCGGCTGCCCAGGGTGGAAACTAAACTCTCTCCACCTCCGGCACAGCCGCTGCCTTGCCCCCGGCGGCAGGACAGCCTGGCAAATTCTTGCTCCTGGATGCAGAATGGTCGGACAGTGCCCGGCCAGCGGCATCAAAAGAGACTTTTCATTCCAAATTCATCCTCTGCTGCCTCGGCAGGCCCTGGGCAGGTAGAGGCTCAGCACAAGGAGCTCCGAGGAGCTTGGCCTGTGCATGGTGGGGCTGGGGGCTGCCCGGTGCCAGGGGAGCAAGGGGAGCTGCGAGCTGAGTTCCTGAGGACACTGCTCTCCCTGCACCGTGGGTGTGGTACAGCTCCCAGTGCAGGAACGGGGCCCGTGGTGCTGCAGAACCCATGGGGGCTGCCCTGGCTGGAGCAGGGAGAGGGTGACCCCATCGTTTGGGTGTTCCAAAGCACACGACGGTGGGTGGTTGTCCCGGCCAGGTGCCCTGTGGGGTCCAACATCCCCTCCTTGGCACGGAGGGGGCTCCTGGTGCCACAGTGTAGAGGCCCATCTGCAGATTCCATGGCAAAGGACACATCAGACCCCCCAGCATCCCTATGGTGGGAGTATAGTGCCAAGGGGGAGTCAGGGATGCCCACCTTGGGGGGTGCAGACAGCAGTCCCCCACCCTTCCAACACTCCTCAGGGGCAGCCACAGCTGGTTGGCCACTGAGAGCCCAAGGCACCAGCCCTGCTGGCTGCTCCTCCAGCCCAGGGACTGAGGCTGACCCCAGAGGTGATGCCCACCTTTCCATGGGACCCAATGGCTGGGACATGGCTATGATGGCACCCAGAAGCTTCACATGACCCCCACAGACACAGGGCTGAGTGTGTCTCTTTAATCCTCCACCTCGTCCCAGCGAGGTTCCCTCCCCATCCAGCACCCGCCGGCTGCATCCCTGGGACACAGCGATGGCCCTGACGCCGGAGCAGGAATAGTTCATTTCCACGGGCTCAGCCCCACTATGGCAGCACCACGATCTTCTTCTCCAGCGTCTGTGGGGGGAACAGGACCCTCCTCATGATTGTGTCCAGCTCCTCCAGTGCCAGCCGTGCGTGCAGCGCCGCCGCGCCGTCGCGCTCGGCCGTCACCACGTGCTTCAGCAGGCGGTACAGGTCCCGCAGCACATCCTGCAGCACCTGCAAAAGGGGGCACAGGAAGCGTCAGCACCCGCCAGCGTCTCACCAGCATCTGCCCCCTCAGCGTGTCCTGGCAGGCGTGGGGCTGCCCCTTCCCCCAGCACTGTCGGTGCCAGGACACCGCGGCACCACCGTCACTGACCGCAGCTCTGCCCCCCCCCCCCGTGACTCAGTTTCCCCACACACCAGCAGCGTATTGTGGTGAACCTGCAGCCCAGGGGCACGAGGGGATGCTGGGATCCCAGCTGAGGGGATTCCCGTGGGGAACCAGCTGTTTCCTCCACGGGAGCTGAGTCCTAACACGCTTGTTACGGAGAACTGGGGAGGGAGGCCACAGTGGCGCAAAAACTGCGCATTTCCAAGTCAAATCAGCAATGAACAACTCCCACAGATCCCGAGAGCTGGCACTGCCCTACAGCACAGCACTGCCCATGGCACAGCAGTGCCCATGGTATAGCCCAGCACCTCAGAGGGACGATCCTGCACAGTCCCCTCTTCCCCAGGATCTGCTGAGGGGGCCCCTTCGTGGAGGAGGCCCAAACTGGGGGTCTCAAAACCTTTGGGACTATCCCTGGAAGCTGCCTGGGGATGAGCCCTGCAGCCCCCTTGGAGCAGGGGCCATTCCCAGTGGATGGCCAGGAGTCTGCTGGGAGCTGCCCCTGCCCTGGGGATAAGTGGAGGGTGACCCACCTCAGTGACCTTGTCGCTCAGCCCCCGCAGCAGCAGCACCACCACGTGTACGGCGGCTCTTCGCACCTCAGCCTCGGGGTCTGTCCGGGCTAGGGCTGTCACACAGCAGGTGACCTGTGGGCACAGGGCAAGGGGGCATCAGCAAAGGCTGGGGGATGTGGGGGATCCTGGTAGAGCAGCTGCTGCCGTGCTGGGGATGCCCCAAGGATGAGGATGGGACCCCAGTGCCCAGCCTGGCACCCAGCCGGGGTGAGGCTGAGCAGCCATTCCTCCTACTGGGGCCAGGGCAGCACACAGATGCCTCGGGAAGCTGTATAACAAACTGTATGAAAATCAGGCAGAGCTGAAGGAATCTAATGAAATCCCAGCAGTGACAGCCGGGAGGATTCGCAGAGCTCGTGCCTTCCCGAAATAGCCGCGTGTGGCGCGTTGGCATCGCACCAACCACCGCGACCCACCGGAGCGCAGCGGGAACCACGGGGAGAAGCCCAAGTGCCAAATCCACGATGTCTCCAGCTCTGGGAGCACCAGGAGAGTCAAGTTCTGGCTCCCATGGGGCACAGACCAGTGGGGTCCAGGGCTGCCAGACCCCAGAGCTAGGCTCACCCCACCAGGACCACAGCTCCAGCAGCCCAGAGCCTGCAGCCAGGGTGAGGGCTGGCTCTATGATACTGGTAACAATAATTAAGATAACGGGAGGGTAATGAGATGTCATTAAGCAGGAGGTGCCTCTGGCAGATGCCACCTGTGCCCCCAGGTCTCCTCTGGCAGCAGCTGCTACGGGTGGAGCAGGCACCTCAAAATCAGGGCTAGAACCTCCTGAGTGTTTGCTTCAGGCCCAGTGGCTTTTATACTCCAGATACCAGCAATTATCACTCCGTTCTTTATGGAATTGCTCCATTTCCATATGGAAATGTCCCATTTCCATGTCCTCGGCAGCCCAACCATGTGCTAACGAACCCCCTTGTTAACAAGTGATGGCTCTGTGCTCCCCAGGCAGGCAGCTGGGGAAGGATGGAGCTGGTACCTCCTGGACTATGGATCCCAGCTGGAAGCCGAGGTGCTGGCAGAGCTCGCCCAGGTTGGAGAGGCTGCTGGCCCGCAGTGCCCCGTCGGGGTCCCGGGCACCCCGCAGGAAGGCTCGGATCAGTGGCTCCCGGTGCTGGAACACCATGTCCCCTGCAAGAGAGAGAAGATTGGTGTGTCAGCAACATGGAAAAGCCCACAGCCCCTTCCTGTCAAAGCCTTGGCTTCTTTGGGAGCAGACAGATTGGACATTCTCCATGCAGCAGCACAGAAGAGCTGGATGCAACATCTGGAGCACGGCTGGTGCCCCTTAGCACATTCCCTGTGGGGTCCCCCGGACATGTCCCAGTCCCCCCATTCAAGGCCCTGCAGATATATCAAGTATGACTCTCAAATTCCCACATTATTCACACCCAAACCCCCACTCCAATTAGCATGGGGAAGCACTGTGGATGTGTGAGCTGCTAATGAGAGGTTGGGCTGTGCCTGGCATTCACAAGCACCCCAGGAGCGTGGTCATCCCGTGGGAGCTGGGCAGCCACGTGTCCCGTGGCATGGGCACAGCTCCCACCAGGCTGGACAGGAAGCTCCAGCAGGCTAGATGGCCTGTGAGCCTGGTGGTTTTCCAGTTCTCCCAGGCTCTGGAAGCTCCTCAGATCCTGGTGTCAGGCAGCTGATAGAGGCAGTGGGAAGGATGCCTTGGAATGTCCTGGGATGCAAGGACAGGAATAATTGCTGCAGGCAGTGGAGGGACCCCATCTGCCTGCATGTGGGGGCTCAGGGCTGGGGACTGGCACAGGGTGGGGGACCTCAGGGCAATGCTGTGATGCCAAGGACTTGCTGGAAACGCAGCTGGATCCATGCCTTCATCCCACGAGTTGGAATGATGGCACTCTGAGCAGTGCTGGGTGATCTGAGTGAGAAGCATTCCCTTGGAAGACAACAGTGCACCAGTCCCATGCCAGATGGCCACAGAAGGAACACGGAGCATTTCCCCTCCTGCTGCAAAATCCCCTCCTGGATGGGAAAAGCCACTCCAGCAGGATGGCAGGCAGGGATGGGGACAGGGATGGGGTGGGAGAGAAGCAGAGCAGATCTTGGCAGAGCAGGAGGTCTTGGAACTGCACAAAGCAAAGCGCTCCTGGAAGTGCTGGATAAATCCCTGCTCTTGGATCCTGAAGCTTTGCAACAGAAACAACTCGGTGCAATTTGTTCTATAAATACTCCGGCGAGCTGGGACGCGCCGGAGCGGCCGCCCGCGGCAGCGGCACCGTGGGGAGCGGGGAGAGCACAGGGAGGCTGTGCCACCATCCCAGGGCAGCTGCTGAGGGCAGCCCAGCGCCAGGCCGGGCACACAGGCATCACCCACGGGGCTTCAGGGACCGTGTGGCTCTGCCACTGATCACCACAGCTCCCCAGGAGATGGTGGGATGCCCCATCCTCGTCCCAGGGGCGGGGCACAGCCTGGCACTGGTGGGATGCCACAGCTGGCAGAGCCCAGGGATGCCACCAGCCTCAGGAGATGTGGCACAGGTCCCATGGCAGTCACAGCACCAGGGCTGGGGTGGCTCAGGCTCTGCAGGAGCAATCCCAACTGAGGTGCACAGCACGTGGATGGTGACTGGGGACCCCCATCCAGCTGTCTTGGCAGTGGGGACAGTGGCTGCCACCTCCCTGGGCATGGAGAGCTCTGGCTGCGTGCTCCCACTGGCCTGGCCTCCTCTGGGGAGTCAGATGAGGCATTTTAGGACGTGTCCCAACAGCAGCTGATGGAAAGGCCTCATGCAGCTTCTACCCCTCAGCCCTGCGTGTCCAGGCACTTCCCAGCAGCCTCCAAGACCAGCCCTGCTGGCTGAGGGGATGGTGGGCTGCTGGCAGGACCCACTGCCCTGCTCCTGCCATCAGCAAAGCCTGGCCAGCCACCCTGTGGCTTCCAGGCCCTTCTCACCTTCCCACAACAAAAATTCCTCATGGCCTTTCCTGCTGGGATTTGGCGAGGCAGTGCCATGGCTGATGGCACTGGGCAGTGCCATGCCCATGGCCACAGACTCACCCAGTGCCCGGGTGACACGCATCAGCACCTCGCCCAGCTTCATCCTGGTGACAGCAGCCATGGTGTCCCCCGTGCCCTGTGCTGGGCTCTCGTACTGTGCCAGCAGCACGGGCAGGATCCGTTCCGGGTACTCGATGGAAAGCAGGGCAATGCCTGGTGGGGAAAAAAGCTGCAAAATCAGTAATTTAGCAGTTGGCAATAGGTGCCCTCTTGCTGCTGATGGTTGATGCCCACTGATCCAGTGTGGATTTGGTGCACCAGGAACAGCTGGGCATTGCAGGCGATGCTTGGGCACAGGGTCTGGGCACTGCTCCCAGCTGCTGGCTATTGGCACATGGTGCCAGTGTGTTCTTGTCCCTGCTGGATTTACCTGGCCCAGACTGGGAGCTGAGCCCAAGTGCACTCCATGCCTCCTGCATTTCTCCAGGGATGACAATGGATTGGATCCTGGACACAGGACACAGGCTGGGCAGTGCCATGGGGAGATGTGGGCCTGGAAGTGCCAGGGAGGCTCTGGCAGCATCAGTCACCTCTCTGATGGGGAAAGGCAGCTGCTCTCCAGAGAATGAGTGAGCAGCAGAGGCTGCTCTGGCAGTGCCAAGCACTGAGTCATGGTGAGCCCCAGTTCCCAGACCTTCAGGAGCTTCACCTCCAGCCCCATTCCCCAGATATCGGAGCGTGCCTGGCACCGGTCACCCTCTGCAAGCCCAGGCACATCCAGCAAGGCACTGACCTCTCCTCTGACATCATGTTATCCCAGAATTACGGAATCATTTGGGTTGGAAAAACCCTCTAAGATCATTGAACACAACCATTCCCACAGCACTGCCAAGGCCACCGCTAACCCAAGTCTCCAGGCGTCACATCTACATGGCTTTTCAATCCCTCCAGGGATGGGGACCCCATCACTGCCCTGGGCAGCCTATGCCAGGACTGGACAGCTCTTTCCATGAAGAAATTTTCCCAGTATCCAAACCTAACCTCCCTAACTTGAGGCTTTTTCCTCTCATTCTGTCACTTGGTCCATGGGAGCAGACTCTGACTCACTCCAGCTCCCCCCTCCTGTCAGGAAGTTGCAGAGCCAGAAGGTTTCCCTGAGGCTCCTTTTCTCCAGGCTGAGCGCCCCCAACTCCCTCAGCTGCTCCTGGTGCTCCACAGCCTTGCCCAGCTCCATTCCTATCTCTGGACATGCTGCAGCCCCCCAGCGTCTGTCTTGTTGTGAGGAGCCCAAAACTGACCCCAGGATGTGGTGCCCAGCTCAGCAGGAGTCCAGCTCCGTGATACCCAGTGGTGCCACAACAACCAGCTCAGCCCCAGCCCTGCTGCTGTGGCAAGGAGCAAGTGGGACTGCGGGGTCCCAGCTGGTGTGGCCACCAGCCCCACGCCTGGCATGGCACAGCCTGGCATGGCTTGGCACGGCACGGCACAGGTGCCACTGCAGTGGGCAGGGTGAGTCACGGCTGCAAGGAACTGATCAGGGTTAATCAGCACCGCGGCCGAACGCGGGCAGCTGCAGGCGCGTTAATCACCGGGATGGTTCCAGCCTTTGTGTTCCAGCCGCGGGGCAAGGACAGACCCGTCCCTCTCAAGACCGTACAGGCAGCGGGAAGCGCAGCATAAACTCCTTTCCCAGCTGCTGCCAAAGTTTACCAACCCAGTGCTGGCATCGCTGCGGGCCAAGGGAACGGCACTTCCCTTCCACGGAACCTGGCAGTCACATGGGGCACCTGTGTCACCCCGGTGTGAAGGCACCTGCCTGTGGATCCCCTGGGCAGCCTGGTGCTACAGGGCTGTGCTGAGCATGTCGGAGCAAGCACTGACCTGAGGGTTTCTTGGGAAGTGAGAGCTGCCATCTTGGCCACTGATATGGACGTGGCAGAGCTCCCAGGGGGTCCCCATCGCCCTCTGCCAACCTCAGCTGAACAGACCTCTCAGTGGAGTCTGGCCGAGGTGCCAGGGCTGTGCCCACACTATTATGGAGCTACAGCCCCAGCCAGTGGCACTGACCTGGGACAGGGATGGTGACCAGCTCCACGGAGCAAGAACAACTGGGAGACAAAGCTTGCAGCTTCAGGAACTCAGCACGGAGCCCCCACGTAGCTCCAGGCTCGACCAAACAGCACAAAGCCACAATATGGGAGGGCAAGAGACCCTGAGCCCTGAGCCTGGCCACAGCTCTGCTACTCTTTGCTCTCACTGCCCAGAGCCCCCCAGCACAAAACCTTTCCCAATGAAATGGCACTCACCAAAATGGGCATTGCTCACCTTGGATGGCTGAGAGGTAGACAAAGGCATCCTCATGCTGCAAGTTCTCCAGGAACACCTGGAAGGAAGGGAAAATGCCATCACCAGCGACCCTGGGCTGGGATAGCAAGGCTGGAGGGCTCCAATAACTGGGACCATCTCCAGCCTGATGCACCCCATGCCAGCTCTGCACTGGGGCACAGGACAGGGACCATTGCAGGGGACAGGGACCATGGCAGGGGACAGGGACCATGGCAGGGGACAGGGACCATGGCAGGAGCCCAATACCTGCAGCAGCTTCTCCTGAAGCCCAAGTGCCTCTGGATCACGCTGGGTGATGAGGTTGGCGAGGTGGCGCAGGGCGGCCGCCCGGGCTGGGGGCTGGGGGTCGTAGGCTGACACCAGCAGCTCCTGGAGCCCAGCTGGGGCCAGGCTGTCAGCACATGGGGCTGGAGTGGGACTGACAGGCTTGTGGCGTGTGCCCTGCTCTTCACTCCTCTCCCTGTGAGCTGAGGGGCCGCTGTGTTCACGCTGCAGCGGTGCCCGGCCGCCCTTTGGGCTGGGAGCTCCACTGGGAATGCTGGCAGCGCCCTGTGCTCCCATCCCAGGTTTCTTTCCCAGCACACTGTTGGCAGTGGTGCCCACTGTGCTGGGGGCACAGGCCCCATGGGTGCAGATGGCAATGCTCAGGTCTGAGGCCAACTCCTGGGTGAGGGGCTCAGGGTAGGTGCGGGAGAGCTCCTCCAGCAGCGGCACCAGTCGCTTCAGCACGGAGAAGTCACTGGATTGGAGCTGTGGAGGGAGAGAAGCAGTGCTGGCACCACCACAAAAGGGGTCTATCCACTCCCTGGGATGCTCCTGGCAGGATGGGTGAGCCCAGGGGTGATGAGTCCCAGAGCCTGTTTTGTAGCCATGTGGCCACCCTCCATCCCCATTCCATGAGCCAGCCTCCATGTGCCAGAGCTCCTCTTGACAGCAATGCCCATGGTCCAGCACCAACGCCAGCCCTGGCACCTCTGGCAGCAGTTGCAGGAGAAGGTGGGAAGGGCATAAGCCTGAAGGACAGCAGTGTCTGAACACGGGGGCCAAGCCATGAACATCCCTCCCACCATTTTCTCAGTGTTGTGCCAGGCTTGCTGTCAGTCCTGCCTGGAAGGATCAGTCCCAGCATGGCACACAACCCATCCTGAGCAGAAGAAGTTCCTGTCTTAACCTGGATGTTACTGCTAAAATCTGGGCTGCAAGGCCTGAAAAGGGGTGTTTTAGCTTTAGCAAAGATTTGGGATGATTGCACAAAAACCCCTTGGCTGCTGAAACCCAAACAGCTCTGCAGCTGCTTCCAAAACCTTTCACATTCCATTCTCCAAGTTATGTCGCTCCCATTAAGGCTGGAGTGGGAGCAGGAGCTCGCCTGGGAGGGGCCCATTGCAGCCGCAAGACTCTGGCTTGAAATCCTCTCCAAATGAAGTTCTTTTCCCAGTGTTAGAAATTTAGCAATAAGACACAATAATTAAATGGAAAAAACATTAACAGCTGAATCTTCCTTTGGGCAAATCCAGGGATGAAGCAACCCTGGCAGCTCAGTGAGGTCAGTGCAAGCCAGCAGGATGGCAGCACATCAGTGCTCATATACAAATATATATGCATAATGTGGTGAGATAAGTATGTATAAAAATGTAAATATAAAATACAAAGGAGTTTCAAGAAGGGTACAGCCCACATGGGAAGTTTGCTGCATTCTGCAGTCGAAGCCTGTGCTGTGCAGGGATGCAGAGGATGCAGTGTTGGCATTTAAAGATGCTGTACATGGCTGCACTCCTGTCAGCAGCTTGGAAGCAGATTTTTGATTATAAATTAATGTATTTAGAATATATTATTAAAATTTCTAATATGTATATTATTATATATAACTTACTATATATATATTTTATGTATTATATATATCAATTAAATTAATTTCAGGGACGTCCTGCTGGGATTGAACCCTTGGATATCACACACATACAGGCTGCGACTGAGAGAAACCCCAACCCAGAGCACCCAGACATGCTGCAGCCCCCCTTGGCTGGGAATGGCAGTGCCCAGCCCCCTGTCCCTGACCCCCCCCAGCTTTGCCCCTCACCTGGACGGCCCCTCCAAGCAGGGTGGCCACGAGCCCCATGGCCATGGCCAGGGTCTGTGCCTCGGCCGCCGCACCGGGGCCCCGCGCCGGGCTGGCACAGACCCGCTGCAGCACGGCTGCCACGAACTCCTGCACCTGCCAGGGGAACAGCAGTCATGAGGGGGGATCCCCTGGGTGCCCCCTGGAGCCACCTCCCCTTTAGCTCTCCTTGTCTCTGCACCCATTTGAGTTCCCCAAGCCTACGCCGTTCCCCAGCGCAGTTCCACGCAAATTGAATTCGTGGTGTGACTCTTGGGGATGTGCTGTGCAGGGCTAAGAGTCTGAATAGATGATCCTTGTGGGTCCCTTCCAAGTCAGGAGACTCTGTGATTCTGTGAAACCCTTCCCTGCTGTTGCCACTATCCTGACCTCCCCTCTCAGGCCATCCCAGTCGCCTTCCCAGCACCGTCCCACCTCTCAGCAGTGTCGGGAGCCCCGGGGAGCTGGGGGATGGCTGGGGACACTTTGGGGATGGATGCAGGAGGAGTCTGGGCTCCTGAGGTGGCTGTGGGGGTGTCAGAGCCCCCATACTGCACCCACTGCTGTGGCAGCAGCACAGATGGGATGATTCCCTGGGATCACAGCCCCCAGCCCCGTGCCAGGCTCTGTGAACCCCTGGGTGAGGATATTGGGAGCAGTGGCTGCAGCCTCCAGGCTCTGGCATGACTTGGCTAAGTCACATCCACAACAGCCCTGGGACAAGGTGATGGTTAAACTGGTGAGGTCCCTTGGCAGCAGAAGCCCCCATGGGGCTGCAGGAGCAGAGGGATCCCAGCTCCATTTCTGCCTCCTGCCTGGCTCCACTGTGGGATGGGAGCTGGGAAGGCAGCTGGGATGGTCTCAGAGGGAAGTCAAGGTGGGGGCAACAAGGGTCTGTATGGAACTGGGCTAGAGAAGGCTTGGAAATTCCAGAGCCAGGCAGCTCCAGCCCCTGTCCCATGGCTCCCTGGTACCAGCCACCCTTACCCTTACACAGCAGACACTCCAGTCAGGCCATTTCCCATGCTCTCACTTATTTTGTTATTTTTCCCACAATATTTTTATTCCACAAGCTGATAACAACCCTGCCCAGCTGGCACTGGCCTTCTCCACACCTGGCACCAACTCCTTTGATCCCACTTTCCTAACAGACCTTGAAATTAGGGAGTGGATGTTCTCCACGCCTTATTTTCTCTATGCCACAGCTCAGGACAAGCCCAGAAAGAGGCTGGATCAGGGTCATTCCTACCTAACAGATGTGTTGCAAAAGAAGAGGAACTATTGTGCTCCTATTTTAGAAAACAAAGAAGGAGGGTAACAAGGTCCTAATGCACCAAATCCCAAAAAATCCCAAACTTCCAGCCCCCAGGGCACAGGCACTGAGTGCAGGCAGGTTTCCTCCTCAGCTGCCAGCTTCCTTGAGCACACCCCTTAAGGAGGGAGGCTGTGGAAAAGGCTGCAAAAAGGATCAGGTACCTGGATCAGGTTCTCTGGATGATTATTCCAGAGCAGAAATTCCATCAAACAGCAAGGAAGTGAAAAAAGTTGGAATATCTGCTCTCACAACACAGTGACACACAAGCTGAAGGGATTGAAATTACATTTAATGTAAAGAAAAGGAACCTCATGAATGGATGGCTACTTAGAAAAATAAAAAAGTAAAAATTATCTAGAAGGGAAAAAAACCCCTCACTTTAATGTGGGAGGGGGAAAAACCTTGAAAAATAAAACCCTGAGGCATGGTTGTGTCTCAAGCAGGAGGAGAGAATCCTTGATACAATGAGGAAAACAAGTTGACCTTGGTTCTGGGAGGGAATTTCTAAATCAAATAAATGTGCAGCTGAGGGGGGCCACAGAGGCCGCTGTTCCTTTGGCTCTGCCTTTGGAAGGATGGATCCCACTTGTTCCAACCCCATTAGGGCCCCCCAAATGCCCCAAGGAACCTGTTCAAAGGCTGCACTGCCACTGCCATTGTCCCTGTCCCTGTCCCAGCCCAGGGGCCTCCCTGAAACACAACCCCGGGCAGCAGGATAATGGATTTTTTGTCTGGATTTCTTTGGTGGGGTGTTTTTATACCAGACTCTTGGTTGGACCCTGAAACCTGGCAAAACCCTTCCCTGCTTCCCACCCCGGCTCTCTGGCCCCGTGGGTGGGTGTGATGGGGAGGCAGGTGGGGACAAAGCAGCACTGGCTGTGTGTCCCCCCCCATCCCTCTGCTGCAGAGCACACAAAGGATCCTTTGTCCCAAAGGGAAACGTGAGCAAACCTGCCTCAGCAGTGACTGCCTCTGCCCAGGGCAGGCAGGGAGAGCTGGCATAACTGGGGCACTGGGGTAAAAAAAGCAATAAAAAACAGGATGTGGAAGTTAAAAGACACTGAGCTGCAGGGGAATGCTGTGCTGCCCTCAGTGTCCAGCTGCATTCCTGGCTGGCATGAAGGGGAAAACACCCTGCCCAGTGTGGGCTCAGGGGGCACAGAAGTGCCATATTTTAACAATCTTTTTTAGGATCAGGGTCAAGGAGCCCCAGTAGCCTTTGAGATTAGAGTATTTAATAAATTTTGTGTTGGTCATTCACGCACGTAGGAGCACAGTTAGACCAACCAGGCTGCTCCAAGGACTCTCCAACATGGCCTTGAGCACCTCCAGGGATGGGGCAGCCACAGCCTCTCTAGGAAACCTGTGTCAGGGCCTTACCACCTTCACAGGGAAGAATTCCTTCCCAATATCCCATCTAAGCCTGCTCTCTGGCAGTGAGAAGCCATTCCCTTTGTCCTGTCACTCCAGGCTCTTGCCTAAAATCCCTCTCCAGCTCTTTTGAAGCTACTCCAGGTACTGGAAGCAGCTCTAAGGTCACATTGGAACCCTCTCTTCCCCAGACCACTCAATCCCAACTCCCTCAGCCCTTCCTCCTGGAATTGTTCAGCTGATTCTCCTGGGCTTTGCCACGACCAACCTGCACAATGTCAGTGAACACGGTGTCCGAGACGCTCTCACACAATGTGGCCACGAGCTGCAGGACCAGCAGCTTCCTCCCCTGCCTGGCCTGGTCCTGTTCCAGCTCCAGCAAACTTCCTTCAGGCTCCACAGGCGGGTTCAGAGCCACCTCATCCTCTGCAGCCACCTGAGTCAGCTCCTGCCAGGAAGGAAGCCCAGGGCATGGAAAGGCAGTGGTTAAACACTGGTAACCAGTGTCAGGAATGTCAGATGAGTCCTCACCCCACCAGGACCTTCCAGTTAGTACATGGTGTCTGAGAGCTGTCCAGAGCTCCTGGGAATCCATCCTCACTCCCCCGTGTGACTATGGGCTGGGGGGGCACAAAAAGCCCAGCCCAGGCCAGCAGGGGACTGCAGGGGCTCCAGGCAAGTCAAAGGAAGTAGGTGCTGGGGCCCCTCCACAAAAGCAAAGGAAACAACAGTGATTACTCCCAACTTCCAACACACCATTAAACTTTAGACATGCTCCTGTTGGTAAAAAAGCCCAGGGGGGATGAGGGTTAACTCCTTCAGGGACAGGGCTGCTCCCTCTCCTCAGGTTTCCTACCCAGCACACAGGGCTGCTTCAGCACATGCCCTGTCCCAGGACACACAGGGGGATGATGCCTCTCTCTTGCCTTCTGCTTGACCCAAGCAACCTGCTCCTGCAGGTTTTGTGGCCCTCACCTTCAGGCAGTGGATGAAGAAGTCTCCAGCCAGCCCACTCTTCTGGCAGTGGGACAGGAGCTCCACCAAGCTCTGCACATGGCACTGCTCTGAGGAGATCTTCTGGTACAGGGCCTCATCTTCATCGCTGGAATGGGTCACTGTGTCACCAACACAAACACACACAGACCCCCTTGGCCCCTCATCCACAGACTCCAGGTCTGCCTTTTCCTGGAAGCCTTCCTTCCCAGCATTTCCCTGCAGAGCCTGGAGGTAACTTAGCCAAACATTGCCCAGGTCATTTGTGATCACTCACTCCAGTTTTTTAACTAATCTGCACTCATTAACAGAAACCATCAGCTCAAAACACACCTTTCATCCAGCCATCCCATAAATAACAGGATTAGTGCTGGCTAAGTCATGCCGTGGGCAGAGCTGTGGAAGCAGGGACATGAATATGGGCAGAGCCAAGGCCACTGTGGAGTAAGTTTGAAGTATTCACAGCTTAAGGAGGGCAGAGCTGCTTCTAATTGTGGCTTTCCAGTATCTAAAGGGAGTTCATAAAAAACCTGGAGAGGGACTTTGGACAGTCCATGATTCTAATTCAGGTCAGGAAAAGACTGAAATGAAGCCAAACCAAGGCAGGGATTTTGCTGCTGGTGCTCCCAGGTCCAAGTACACCCACCCCATGGAAACCCCTGGGCACAGCCGTGTCTCTGCTTTCCCAAAAGCACTGCCCTGGGCCCTCCCTGCCAGCTCACAGCCCCCCACTCCAAACCAAACGTCTCACTGCTGGCCATCCTGGTCTGCATGGCTGGAGCCTAATGGATGCAGTTTATTCCCAGCATGGCCACACTCTGCCTCTAGTTAGGGACCATCTGTGCACACTGGAGGAGCTCAGTCACTGCTCCACCACGCTGGCACTGGGTTCTGCCCCCGCAGCACTCACCTGATGGTCTCCTCCACCACGATGGCAGCACCGCCCTCGCTGCCCACACGGACCTGGCACTGTGGGTGGAGGGTGGGCACGAGGCTGCTCAGCCCAGCCAGGCCTCCCAGCACAGCCAGAGACTGCTCCCGGTCCACCTTCTCCAGGAACCACAGCAGGATCTCCTGGCATGGGGAGCTGGTAAAGAGAGGGGAGGCAGTGGTGACATTGTGAACCTGCTGCTCCCCTCCCTGTGACAGAGACACACATTTTGGGATGAGGGACATGACTAGAGTGCTCCAGAGCAGCCACGGGCTTCAATTGGGATGCTGGGGCTCCTGGTTCCAGCATCTGAAGTATTTGTGCCAGTTTCTAAGGGGACCAGCAGCACATCCTGCCTCCTGGCATTCCCAGATGGAAGGATTTGGGTCCCTGCAGACTTCAGCCCAGCGAGGAAGGGAGCACTGTGAACAGCCCTGGCACACTGTGCCTGTGTCTCATGCCAAGGTGATAAGGGCTGGTGGCACTGCCAAGGGGGAGCAGAAAGGAGATGGGAGCACTGTGAGGTGATGTGGGAGCCCTGCCAAGGGAAGATGCAGGTTAATGAGGTGGAGCGGCTGCGCCGTGCTGTGCCAGGGGTCTGGAAACCTGAACACTTCCAGGCAGCTGTGGGTTTAGTCATCCCTGCCAAATTCCTGAGCAAAGGGAGCAGCGACTGTTGGCCCAGCAGCGTGAGCTTGGCGTGTTCCACCAGCTTGCCACGGCACTCACTGCTCTTTGAAGTGATTAACGATGTCTTTAATAGCAGCAGGGGCCGTGTCTGCACACACACCTTTCAGGGAAAGCCTGCACACGCCAGGATCACCAGAGCACAGCATAACCCCACCAGGAATGTCTTTAGCAGGCTGGTCCAAACTGGGGGGGAGCCCGGGGAAAGCCTGGCCTGGGCTGGAGAGGGGACAGCCAGCATCTGGTCACTGCTGTCCCTGCCACCATGCCTGGCACACAAGGTGTGCTTTCCACTGTGCATCAGCTGTGGGGAGCTGGGAGCATCAGGGATGGCTGCTGGGAGACAGGTCCTGCATGGATCAGAGGAGAGTGATCCCAGATGGGAGGAGAATGATCCTATATTTTCCAAGAGCCAGAGCTGTTTTATCCAGGTTTTATTCTATTTGTAGATCACTCTGACACTCAGCCAGGTCCCAGCATCACCACCTCCATCCATGGACAACCACAATCCCTGCTCTAGGCAGAGCCAGCCTGTGCTCTCAAGGGCTCATCTGCCTCTACATGGAACGTTCTGGCTTCAGGGAAAACAAAAACTAATGTGAGAACTGCTTCCTTGGGCACAGGGCTGCCAGTAAGGTCATGTGCCTTGCCTGTAGTTCCTGCCTACTTGGAATGAGAGCTCCTTGGGATGAGAACTGGACCTCTGCTCCTGTCCATGCCCACAGAATGGCCACTGGAGCTGGACAGAGCCCAGCAGGGCTGAGCACAACCCTTCCTTACCGTAAGTATGACACATTCTGCTTGGCGAAGGAATAGAGGGAAAAAACCACTCCCAGGACTGACTGTAAGGATCCCAGCAGCAGGCTCGAGCTGTCATTCCCAACCACATACACCTACGGAGAGAAGGGCACAGGGAGGGGAGTCAAACACCTGTGTGGAGCAGGGGGGAGCACAGGAACACATCTGTGTGCAGAGCAGCTGCCAGGGAGGATGGTGGAGGCTTCTCAGCCTCCTCCTTCAGTCTGCAGCCTCTTTCCCCTGATTATGCCACATTCCCTACTAAAACCTGCCTTCAGCACCATCTTTCTCCAAGCATTTCCCTAACCACAGCAGGCTCCAAGCTACAGGAAGGCTGCAGCCAGCTATTTAGGAAGTCTGCTGCTTAGGGGTATGGTCCTGCCTTAACTAGAGATGCAACAGGCACCTTGGAATGACCACATTTTTATGGAATTAGAGCAAATCTCAAACACACAGATCAGTCCCTAGCAGGCTCTCTCCCCCTCCACAGCTTTTAGCTTTAAGAAAAAAAGAGGAGGGCAGGGTAATAAAGTCTTTTCCCAATTTTTACAAGGGACTTCCAGCTGTCTCAGGCGGTCAACGACCTGCTAAGAAGGTGCTGTCCCTGCACAACAGAGTCCTCACTCCTCTGATCCCCTGCCCCTCATTCCTCCACCTTTGCAATCCCTGTTCCAGGGCTGGAAGTGCCCAGGGACAGACATGCCCAAGGCAGTGTGACAGCCCAGGCAGGAGGGAGATGGTCCTGATAACACCCTCCCCTGCTCCATTGATGCAAACAGACCTGTTTCCCTGTGTTAATCCCCACGGAGCCATTCCTCCTCTCCAGTCCCTTGTGTACACAAAGCCTCCCCGATGAAGCCCCAAGGATGGTTTCTCACTTAGCATCAAATGACGCTTGCTAGGCAAGAAACACCCCCCAAACCCGGGGTCCCTTCACTAATCTGGCTGCTGTCAGGCCTCCAGCACTCTGCCATTAAGGAGGGAGCCATCCCAACCCCCCCAGCATAGCACTGGGAGGGAGCAGCCCTCCAGACCAGTCTCTGCCTGCCAGCCAGTTACAACAGATCATTACTGGGAAAAGAGACAACAATCCCAGCATTTAAGAGCTTAGCATGCCTCAGGGCATGCCAGGAAGCAAGTCACCAGCTTCTGAAATTTGAATTCCTGGGTTGGAGATGTCCTTCTGGGTTGGAACATGCAGCAGGAAGCTGCTGTCAGGGCAGGCAGGGGAGCCTGCAGTGTGGCACTGGGGATACTGGTGGGAATGGTAGGAAATAGAGCTATGAGGGAAGGTGTCAGCAGAGAAGCCTCCACAGAAACCCCTGATCCTCCATGGGGAACACAAGGATGGACCCTACCTTTCTCCCAAACACCACAGCCAAGATTTGTGCTCCAGTGAGACCTTAGAGCCTCTTCCTCCAGTGCTTAAAGGGGCTCCAAAAGAGATGGAGAGGGACTTTGGACAAGGGCCTGGTACAGCCCATGTGGAGGCCAGGGTACTCCAGATGAGGATGAGGTGACTCTGTGTGACTGCAGGAGATGCTGGGTTTGTCTGGTCCAACACACACTGAACTGCTCACAAAGTCTCAAACCTCCCCCATATCGGACACAGTACCTTGAGCACATCTTCCACACAGCTGCCCAGCTCTGCCTCTGGCACCAGCACCGTCCCTGCTGCCAAATTCTCCACTGCCAGCTCTGGAAGCAAAGGGCAGAGACATGAGCACCCCCAAAACACCATGGATCCCCCAGCAGCAGAGCAGCCCAAACATTCCCTGCACCCAAAAGCACTTCCATAGCTCCTTTCCCTTCCCATGGGAACCAGGGAGCCCTCGTGAGCTGCACTAATTGTGCTGCAGTGCTGTAAAGCCCCAGGGACACGTGGAAATCAAGGCAGACCACAATTCCATGATGGATGATTCCCTGGAGAGCTGCTGGTCGGGTGGGGAACTGATGGCACCCGTGCAGAAGCATAAAACAGGGGTGTCAGACTGGGAGAGCTTCCCAAGGAGCTCATGGCAGGAGCCACAGTGCTCGGCTCCCACGCTGTAGTAACTTGGCTCAAGTGGTAGTAAATGTGGTGTAACCACACGGGCTGACACGGGCAGCATGGTCTGCAGCCCGAGGACATCTGGATGGAATGACAAGAATCAGTGAGGACAGAAACCAGAGCCTTTCCTGATCTGGGTACCTGCTGCCTCGGAGCAGCGCAGGAGAGGGGACAGCAGGGGCTGGAGCAGGTGCCTCTCTGCCAGCTGTGGGTGCTCCCTGGCCATGGTGAGCAGCGTGGTGGTGGCCACACGCTGGAACTGCCGTGCTGCCACTTTGTCCTGGATGTGCAGCAAGTCCAGAATCTGCAAGGGAAGCCCACAATAAAGGAACAAGGACCAGCTCCCACCTTGGTTGGGGCAGCCTGGCTCCTCACAGCAACTGAGGAGCTGCCCATGTGCCCCTTGGCTGGCAGGTCATTCCACGTGTGGAAGAGCCAGTGTCCTTCCCATGTACTCAGGATGCCTTCCTGGGCTCAGAACAAGAGCCTGCACCACACCCAGAGCCAAAGGCTGGAAGCAAGAGCTCCACACAGAGCTCTGTGTAGCACAGCACTGAGCAGCTCCTGTGATCAGGCAACACCATCCAGCATATCAAGAAAACACAGAGAATTCAAGAGTGGAAATGTGTCCCACTCCAGGAAAAGATCTCCACACTGGGCAGCCTCAAGCCAGGCCACGGTCAATTAGCAGAGACAGTCCCAACACTTCCCAAGCTGGAGCTGACTCTGCATTCCCGGGCAAAGGAGATGAGGGACTTACCTGGGGGGACACTTGTCTGTAGTAATCCTCCAGGGAGAGGCACTGCTGTGGGCAGGAAGCCAGGATCTTTGCAACTGCATCACATTTCTTCCAGTCCAGAGCTGCTGCTTCAGCGCCAGCACCACCTGCAGCAGCAGAAATCCAGGATCAGCTCTGCCCAATGGCCAGCTCGGGCTGAAAACAAGTGTGCCTGGCCAAAAACTGGATTTTGAGCTTTTATTGCTTTCATTAAACCAACCACCTTTCAGGAGACACCTGAACTTAAGGACAGAAGGGGAAAATTGCTGTGCAAGAGCTTTGATAATGGAAAACAATTCCTATGGAAAGGTGGATGAGCCAAAATGTGGAGAGAGGCTGTGCTTGGATGGTGCTGTCAGGTTGGTGCTGGCTAGAGCAGGCTTTGGCACTAAAATCTGCAGGATTCAGCTTTTGGAGAGCAACAGTTTCCTTCTCTGGCAAGACATGGAGAGCAGGGGATGGGTCTCGCTGTCTCTGCAGCTCTCACAGCCCACAGCTCCCACTGCACTGGCACTGGGATGGGGACTCTTTGGGATGGACCATGCTCAGGACACACACCAGCTGTGACCCCACAGAGGCATAAATAAGCTAAATAGGACCAGAGGCTTTCAGTGTGAGCCTCAAACATGACAGTATACCCCGAATTAGGGCAGTTTGGGAGCTCACCAGGGTCAGGGGCAAAATCTGTGTGTCACCAAGTCACCCTGGCCTGGCAAAAGCTGATTGCCACGTCTGTGTTGTGGTGGCTCTGCCCTTCTGGGGGCCTCTCGTGGGATGAACCATCTCAGACACCTCTGACTCTGTGGTCCTGGGACCCTGAGCCCCTCACTCACCTCCTGTGCCCTCCATGATGCCCCGAACCACAGCCTGCACCCCGCCAGGCCTCAGCAGCCTCTCGGACAGCAGGTGCCCACAGAGCCGTCGCAGCCAGGCCGGGGCCGGCCCTGACCCTGCGCCAGGACACGGAGCACTCTGGAAGGGGACACAGGAACAGGGGAATGTGGGCGTGTGCACACTCCTGTGCCAACCCCATGGATGGGCACACGACCTGTACCCTGGCAGGGAGCACAGGACAGCGACAGGATCTGAACCACTGCTGGTTCAAAGCAGTGGCACAAAACAAACCAGGAAATCATGAGATGACAGCTGGAGGGGAGCTACAGGGACCATCAAACCAATGTGCCTTAACTTTCGGTCAGCCCTGAAGTGCTTAGCATGTTATTCCATCCCTAGAAGCCTTCAAGGCCACGTTGGATGAGGCTTGGAGCAAACCCAGGATAGTGGAAGGTGTCTGTGCCCATGGCAGGGGCTGGAACAGGATGAGCTTTAAGGTCCCTGTTCTGACATTCTATTTTTATCCCTCAGAGACTTTCCAAAAACACTGCTCAGGAGATTCCCCATCTCCACCTCCCCACGGGGCTTTGGAATGGCCCCAAACAGCAGCAGGTGCTCCGTGTCAATCCCCGAGCAGAAAGGGGCAGGTTCTGGAGGAGCAGCTTTGCTTGGCTGGGCATGGTGGATGCGGGTGCCATGCCAGGGTGGCACGTGCCGTGATGACAAGCCCCTGGGTTCACACCCACCTCCACACCCCCCTGCACGGCAGGGCTGCAACGACACACACCCAGCGTTCGGGGACTGCTTTTGAAAGTGTAAGAACATTTCCAGGAGAGCAGCACCCCCGGTGTGTGGGCACGCAGTGGCACCACGGGCGTTGCACGCTCCGATGGCCCCGTCGCTGCTGGGTACCTGCTTGGGCGGACCCTGCAGGACGAGCAGCTCCTGCACCGCCAGCGGCTGGTAAACTCGGTCCAGGATGTCCCGCAGGGCTTCCCGGCACCGCGCTCGCTCCGCTTCCGAAACACCCTGGAAGAGAACACAGGGCGGCGGTGAGGGCGCCGACCCCAGCGGCGGATAAAGGCTCCAGCCCTCAGCGCATTCCATGGCTCCCGCTCCTCCTCTCACACGGGCATTCGGGGCAGGGCACGGCAGGGAGCGCTGCACCAGCAGCCCGAGGCCGGGGGAGCGCGGCACGGACCTGGCAGAGGGCGGCGGGGCCGTGCCCCAGCACGCAGAGCCCGGCGAGCAGCAGGCGGAGGTGGCGGGCGAGCAGCGGGGCGCCCAGCGCGGGCAGCCGGGCCA
>VXBA01001026.1:523036-533969 GCA_013399895.1 Serilophus lunatus | reverse complement strand
CGGAATCCCTCCATTACCCCCGGGACCCTCCGTGTACCCCTCCCCATTACCCTCCTGAAACACGATCAGAGATCAGCGATCCTCGTTACCTCCCGGTACTCCTTTGGAGATCTCTAGTAACCCCCCGATATCACCCGGGAACCTTTCCGGCAACCTCCAGTATCACCTGGGCACCGCCGGTATCCCTCTGGCAGTACCCGGTACTCCCCGGTACCCCTCAGGCATTCACTCGTTCAAACTCCAGGCACGCCCTGGTACTTGGGCACCCCAGAATACCCTGGTAACCTTCGGCACCACCTGGGCATCCCCGGTACCTCTCGAGAACCCTCGGACACCGCCTGAAAACCTCTTGGAACGACCCTGGCAACCCTCGGCAATCCGCGATACCAGCCATCAACCCCCGTTAGCCCTCGGGCACCCACCTCCCCGGCATCCCTGGGGCACCCATCGGTATCCCCCTGGAATGTCCTGGCAACCCTCGGGCATCGCCTGGTCTCTAGGTACCGCTCCCCGGTGCCCCCAGCCGCCCACGGCTGCCCCCCTGCCCAGCCCTTCTGCATGGCCCCGTGGGCACACCAGGGTATCCTGGTGTCTCCCGGTGCCTTCCCGGTACAACCGTACATCCTTCCCGATACTCCATGAACCCCAGCACCCCGTGAACCCCAGTAGTCTCGATCTCCCCCCACCACACCCCGCAGGAACCCCCCTGATCACCTCGTGCCACCTCCCGGTGGCTCCTCCCCCTCTGCCGCCTGTGGGTGCACGGGACCCCCAGGGCTGCACTGGGACCCACGGAGGGGAAACGTGTGCACCTCAGCCCCGCCGGAGTGGAGGGTCCTGTGGCCACCGAAGGACAGTGCTGTGCAGGGTTCCTGGGCTCCTTGATCCCCCCCAGCCTGGAGCAGCATCCCTTGTACTGAGCCCCCACTTAGGGCCTCCCTGGCCCCTCCCGGGGCTGGCAGCACTGGAAAGCCAGTACTGCTTTGCCAGCAGAACGTGGCCAAGGTCACTGACGACACAGGGAAGATCCCCAGCTGGCACCCGGCGGAGCAGCCAGTGCAGCTGCAGCCATGGCACTCTGCACATTCACTCTCCTCCTCCTGCTGGTGGGACCGTTCCAGTGGAGCCGGGGGCGCTGCACAGCTGCCTCGCTGGAGCTCCTGGGCAGAGCTGTGTCCCTCCACAGCCCTGCAGCCTCACTCTCCATCGCGTGGGATGTGCTGACCTTCCCAAAGCATGGACAGGGCCTTCGGCGGCAGAAGAGGGATTGGGTCATTCCCCCCATCAACTGCCCTGAGAACGAGCGGGGGCCTTTCCCCAAGAAGCTGGTGCAGGTACATGGGGCCTCAAGGGGACAGAGTGTGGGGATGGAGGGGGCCCTGGAATGCCAGGACCCTTCTCACCCCCCTTTTCACGCCTTGCTGCCAGATCAAATCCAACAAAGACAAGGAGACCAAGGTTTTCTACAGCATCACGGGGCAGGGAGCAGACACCATCCCTGTGGGCGTCTTCATCATCGAGCGGGAGACAGGGTGGCTGGAGGTGACAAAGCCATTGGACCGGGAGGAGAAGGATAAATATGTGGTGAGTGAGTGGGGGGCTGTGGCAGGGGAGGGGACGGTCCCCGGGGCTGGGGCAGCAGGGAGGGGATGGTTCCTTGCACTGTGTGTGGGCTGACTGTGCCCTCGCAGCTCTTCTCCCACGCCGTGTCGGCCAACGGGCAGCCTGTGGAGGACCCCATGGAGATCATCATCACCGTCACTGACCAGAACGACAACCGGCCGGTCTTCACCCAGGCAGCTTTCCATGGCTCTGTGCCAGAGGGAGCTGAGCCAGGTGGGAGCATGGTCACCACCCAGGAGGCACCGCTGGGGGGATATGGGGATAGGTCACCAGTTACCACCTGCTTCAGGCACAGCCGTGCTGCGGGTGCTGGCCACCGATGCAGACGATGCCGTGAACTCCAGCAATGGTGTCGTGGTCTATTCCATCCTGAGCCAGATGCCAGAGCAGCCCCAGCCCCACATGTTCACCATTGACAGCAGCTCCGGGCTCATCTCTGTGGCCGCACAGGGTCTGGCGGCAGAGGTGAGCCCTGGGCTCAGCCCCCATCCAGTGCCCACCCCCTGGTTCAGGGGTGACACGGCCTTTCCCCACAGATGGTTCCCGAATACACACTGGAGATCCAAGCAGCCGACATGGGGGGACACGGGCTGCGAGCCACCACCATCGCCCACATCACAGTGCAGGTGAGGCATTGAGCCCTCCCCGTGCCCACCCAGCGCAGACAGGGAGGGCGAGGCTGTGGTGAAGCCAGTGCTGGCTCTCAGCTGCCCCACGTGCCCAGCTGCAGCAGTGCTGATGCGCTCCAGGTGCTTTCCATGGTGGGAAGCAAGGTTGGGATGGCTGTGGCTTCTCCTGGCCCAGCACCCCAACTTCTCACCGGGCTCTGGGCCACCAGCCCTGGGGCTGCGGTGCTGCCGGAGTGTGGGTGCCAGCGGGGCTCCTGGGCGCAGTTCCCAGTGGGAAGCCGTCCGTGCCGACTCGGCCCAGTCAGGGAGGAGCACCCGGTTCTGCGGGAGCCTCGTGCCAGGATAGCGGCATTCAGTCGCGCCAGCTCTGTGGGGAGAGGCCGTGGCGCCAGGAAGGGCGGCCGGGGCCGGGGATGGCGTTTTGCGCAGTGTCGCCGGCCACGGGACCCTGGCTGAGCGGGGCAGAGGACAGCCAGGTAAGCTTGCCAAAGTGCTTCTCTGTGTCAGCCAGTGCTGGTGTTGGGCTGGCAGTGGGAGCTGGTCCCGCTCCAGGGAGGCCGCCTGGCTTTGCCGGCTGTTGGGACACAGCTCCGAGCGGTCCCACCCCAGACTGGGAGCTCCAGGAGGAGAAGTAGCCCAGCCACCCCCAGCTGCGCTGACCTTGACAGCTCCAGAGAGCTGGGCAGGGTCAATGTCCTCCTGCACGTGACACCGTGGGCAGGGACAGGGCCGCAGGGACGGGGCTGCGTCCATGTCGGGTCTGGCCGCTGCTGCCGTGCCGTGGCCCACTGGGGGAGGCAGGTGAGCAGGGAGCGCGGTGCTGCTGCAGGCACGGAGCCCTGCAGCCCAGCAGGAACCAGCCCGCAGCCACGCCACAGTGGTTGCAGTACATGGGGCTGAGCTCCACGGCGTGGGAAGGATGTGGGGACTCGTATCTTGGCTCTGGGGCACAGCAGTGTGCAGCGGCTTGGCTATGGCACGGGCTAGATAGAGGCAGAAATGGTGCTGCCAGAACAGGATTCAGCTCAGCTTCCCTCTCTGCCGCAGGCTGAGGGCATGGCCGAGGTGGGGAACAGTTCCCTGACCACCCACGTGCTGAACACGGCCACGGGGTTGCCAGCAGCCGGTCTTGTCATCCGCCTGGACCAGCTGGAGGAGCCGGGGCTGCAGTGGAGGGAGCTGGCACAGAGGTAGGAGAGCCGCTGACACTGGAATGGGACAGGGACGCTGCTGCCAGTCCCTGTGAGCTTGGTGAAGGGTTCCTGGTACAACCGGCTGCCCAGCCTTTGCCCGGGGGCTGCCAGCGGCAGAGCTGGTCCTCGGGGGGGTACGAGTGGAGCAGGTTCTGGGGGTAGGACAGGGCCGGGTTTCGGGGTGCAGCAGGACTGGCTCCGTGTGTTTCAGGCACACGGATGCGGACGGGCGCTGCCGGCCCCTGCTGGCAGCGGGACAGGTCAAGGCCGGCACCTACAAGCTGCGCTTTGAGACGGCGGCGTATTGGCAGGGGCTGGGGCACACCAGCTTCTACCCCTTCGTGGAGGTACAGGGATGGGGAACCCCCCAGCTCTAGGGACTGTGGCCAGGCTTGGGGGGCTGAACCCCCCAGGGCCCGGCTGTGGGAAGGGATTCCTGCCACTGCCTCCTCGCTCTCCCCCAGGTCGTGTTCACCATCACTGACCCGGTGCAGAAGCTCCACATCCCGCTGCTGATAAGCCCCTATTCCTACACAACTTACCGGGGCAGTTAAGGGACACAGCCTCTCCCCAGGGATGCAGAAATTATGTCACCAATGCCATTAAAGGCTCCAAACAACACTGTTTGTCTCAAAATATCACTTTCTGGGGTGAGGGTGAAGGTGAAGGAAGGAGCCCCAGGGGCCTCCTGGTGTGGTGGGTGGGATGCCTGAAGCCTTGGAGCTGCACCATGGTCCCCCCGGGGAGGAGAGGCTCTTAAGATGCTCACTGGGATCCACTGAATGGCACGGAACAGGACATCCCCATTTTTGGTGTGCCAGCAGGACTCTCGGTGCCAGCCAGTGTCAGGTGGGCACCGAAACGAGTCCAGCAGGGCCCTGCCCCAGCTCCTGTCCTGGCAGGGGGAAGGCCAGTGGCTGGAAGCCCAGGTTGTCCAGGGGGATGCCAAAGGCCGTCAGCTTTGCCTCGAAGGTCTGCAGCATGTCATTGTGTGCCTGTGAGAGGAGAGTCCCCATCAGCCCCTCTGCATCAGGGCATGGGCTCCCTGCACCCTCCGGTCCCATTTCCATCCCCCAAGCCACAGCCATGGAGTCACTGGGGTTGGAAAAGGCCTCTAAGATCAAGTCAAACCATTTCCCCAGCACTGCTAAGGCCACCACTAATCCCTGTCCCCAAGTGCCACATCCACATGGCTTTTAAATCCCTCCAGGATTCCTTCCCACCCTCACCTTGCAGACCCGGGCCAGCTGGAGCTGCAGGTCCTGGATGGTGTCATTCTTGGAATTAAGCACATCCTGCAAAGGGAGATGGGTTATGAGGCTGCACTGCCCAGCCCTGGGGACACGGTGGCCGTGCCATGGGCAGGAGTGACATGGCAGAGCACACGGAGGAGCCGCAGAGTGTCCGGTGGCACGGCCTGGCAGGCAGCCATACCCTGCCCCCTCTGAGTGGCACTGCCAGGGACAGCCAGCCCCAGGCAGGGACAGGGACCTCCTGGATCAAAACTACTGCCACCCCAGTCTGCCCCACCGTGCAGGGAGCATCGGCAGCACCTCCTCCCAGCAGCAGCACCGCCCTCCCACCACGGCACCAGGGGAATTACAGGGAGCCAGGCTCCCCGCAGCAGCTGAGCGCAGGAATTCAGGGACCCCAGCAGCTGCCCGAGAGCCCGACGCCGTGACGCCATCCCAGGAATGTGTTTTTCTTCCACCTGCTGGGAGGTGACACATCTGCTGCTCGCCCCATGGCCCTGCTACCCGTCTTCAGGGCGCCCCAGAGCTTTCCTGCTACCCTCCCCAGCGGGGACTTGGATGGGGACAAGCAGGAGGGTGCTGGGGTGGTGGGGACCTTGTCTGCTGTGTCTGTGTCTGCACCCAACCGGCAGCAAGTGCTGCTCCCCGGCTCTGGCTGCGCCAGGCTGCAGGAATGTGGGTCTCCAGGCTCTCTGCAGAGGTATTTTTAGCACGGCAGACGCCGCAGAGCCCCAGGATCCCATCGGCGCTGTGCCCGTGGCCAGGTGAGGCTCACCGGGTGAGACCCCTGTGCACAGAGCCCCTGGGTGCCACCAGACCCACTGGCAGCTGGCTGTGGGGCAGCACGGGGCGCTGGCAGCACCGCAGGGCCCGGGGCCATGCTCCTCGAAACAGGCCCCACCTGAGGGACAGATCAGTGCCAAACTCTGACACCCACACGCTCCGCTCTCGAGGCAGAGCCGAGTGCCCCGCGGCACCGCACGTGGCCCTGGGAACCAGTGACGCGGCAGCTACAGCCACGAAGGACAGGGACTGGCACATTCCAGGGGCTGCGGGCACCCCACAGCAGGCTCTGCCCCCCCAAAACCCGCGCTTGCTGGTCCCCAGTACCTCCAGCTTGTGTGAGACCAAGGAGAGGGCGCTGGGGTCGAGGTTGGAGACTGTGGCGACCTCGTTGAGCTCCACCTCCTTCTGCTCCAGGAGGCTGAGGAGTCCCTGCAGTTTCCGCTCCAGGAGCAGGTTCTTGAACCCTGTCTTCTGCTGCACCTCGTTAATGGCTTTGGTGAACTTCTGATAGAGCTCATCTCGCTCTGCCTGGACCTGCTCCAGGAGATGGCACAGTGGTGTAACACTGCCCTTGGGACCCCAGGGGACAGAGGGGCCTGCAGGAGGCTGACCGGGGTCTGCTTAATGGTGTGGAGCACCAATGGGGCAGCAAACTGGTTAGGCGGCTCAGCCCAGCCGTTCCCCACAGCACCTGCATCCCGCAGGGAAGGCAGGTGTTGTGGCACAGCTTCCCTCCCTCCTTCCCTCTCTCTTCCCCACTCTTCACCCCAGCACCTGCACTTCTCCTTCCTGCGCCTCCTCCTCCCCTCCAGGCACGGGATGCCCTGATGGGCTCCCTGTGGCACTAATTCAGTCCCCAGCGAGGGCCCCCCCGGCACACGAGGGTCTCTCCTCTCCTCTCCTCCTCACAGCTGGCAGCAGTCCCCAGCTCACAGCTAGTTAATAAGTGTCCTAATTAGGACAGTCTCTCCTCCAAAGCCTATTTCTGAACACTCCGAATCTGGCACTGTCTTAATGATGGATTGTTAACGAGGCCTCGGATCAATGTTCGTATTCCTGGGGATTTCTACGAATTGCAAATGAGCTCTCTCCTGCCTCAACAGATTTATCTGGGTTAGTGGGGGGGAGAACTCGCTCTGCAGGGCTCATCCCAAGCCACCCCAGCACTACGAGCAGGGGAGTGACCCTGGAATGCCGGCAGAAGGAGAGGCCCCTGGCAATCCCCCCACGGCTCTGCCCCACGCAGCCCCCGGCAGAGGGGGGCCTGCCAGAGCGTGCATGATTGCTTAGCAAAGTACAAGGCCAGGCCTGTCTGCTGACCGTGGGAGAGGCTGGGGCTGGGAGCAGCTTTGTTGGGAGCAGCGGTTATCGCCCAGCTCAGGATTAGCTTTGGAAAGCCGTTGGCTTAGCACAGGCTCTGCTAAGCCCCCACGCCCTGTCCTCTGTGGAGGGTTTGGAGAGGGAACAGGATGCTCAGACCTGCCTGCATGTCTCACCTTACTGAACCGCTGCTCAAGCACCTCGTGTTCCCATTGAAGGTCCTTCAGTTCCTTCTGGGTGACTTTCAGACGGGCTTTGGAGTTCTTTGAGCAGAGAGGGAGGGTTAAGGATCATGGGATTATCTGGGAAGTGCTGGGGATGTGTTCTGGGAAGGGAGGAGAGTGAGCAGCAGAAAGGAAAACAAGCAGCACCCACACCAACCCCTCTGCAGTGACGGCTACTCCAGTCTCTGAATGCCCATCTGAGATCCCACAAACACCCAGCTAAGTGGAATGGGACTCACTTTGCACAGCAACCCCAGCACACTGAGTAGCAGGTCACTGTTTTCCCTCCAGGAACGAGCCCAGGAAAGGACGAGGCTGGTCACTCACCATCAGGATCTCCTTGTCCTTATCATAGCGAATCAACTTCTTCTGCAGCTCAGCCACCTGCTCCTGGGTCTGCTTCAGTGGCTCCATCAGCTCCTTGTTCTGGAGCAGCACCTCTGCCTTCTCCTTCTCCAAGACAAGCTCCTTCTTCTTCATGTCCTCCACCTGCTCCTGTTCTCAGGAACACGAATGCTGGCTCCAGAGCTGCCCAGCCCCTTATGGGCCCCCCCACCCTCAGGACACCCTCCTCACTCATGTGGTGTGTTCAGCACCCACACTAACATCTGAGAACTGCCAGATCCAGCAGGAGTGGTCCCTAGGTGGAGGGGTGACAGAGGGATGGGCAGTACCTTCAGGAGGTTGATGAGTGACAGGTTTTTGGCAGTGATATCACTGTAGTAGTTCTTGATGTCACTGAAAGCCCTCTCATGTTTCTCCAACAACTCGCTGATCTGGTTGTTCTTCCTCTCCTCCAGCTCATGGATCTCTGTCTTCCTCCGCAGGTCCATCTCCTCCCGCAGTGCCTGCATCTTCCTGCTGTACTTGGCATCCATCTCTGGGGGGCACAGGGGGGGCTGGGTGAGGGAGGATCTCCTCCAGAATCTGCACCAGGCTCCTGTGCCACCACACTGGCACTGAGACCATTGTGGAGATCAGGGAGAGCTGAGCCCAGGAGTGATATCCTTGGAAAGAGGGCATGGAAAAGCCCCAAGTGGGCCTGTCACAACATAAAATGTTCCCTGAGAGGGACACTGGAGGACATGGCCAGGGCTCCTCCAGCCATCCCACCCCACAGTGACAGTGCCACAGCATAGGGAGCAAGAACTGGAGGGTAACATGGCCAGAGCTGGGGGAAAAATGGGGAAGAAAAGTGACCAGAATGGGGAGGGGAGAAAAAACAGCCAAGAACTGGGAGAAAACTGGCAAGAACTGGGCAGGAGGGGACCATCTAGAATTGGGAGAGAAAACCAGCCAGAACTAGAGGGAAAACTGCAAAGATCTGGGGAGGAAACTGGACAGAATTGGCATGGAAAAACAGCTGGGACTTGTAGGGAAAACTGGCCAGAACTGGGGGAAAAGGACACCCAGAACTGGGGGTAAAAAAACCAGCCAGAACTGGGAAGGGAAAAAGTGCCAGATCTGGGGGGGAACATGAGCCCACATGTGCTGGAAGTGCTGCTCAGGGGCCTGGAGCAGCTCTCCCCATCCCACTCCTGCAGGACCTGCCTCAGCCCCTGACCTTCAGCCCGGGTCTCGAAGTCGCTGCGCAGCTGGGCCACCTCCTCCTCGTGTTTCTGTGAGGGAGAAGCCCCATGTTAAAGGAAACAACCAAATCCTGAGTCAGCCCATCCCCAGGAATTCCCTCCTGCTCCCAGGGAAAGAATTCTCATCCCATGTTGATGAGGTTCTCCAGCTGCTCTCACAGTTCCCCACTGCAGGAGAGGGGTCACCCAGGAATCCCTTGTCCCCATCCCTGCACCAGAAACCCCATCCTACCCCAGAGAGAGAGCCAGGGAGGCAGGATCCTGCCCTTGCTCCCACCCTGGGGTGAGGCAGCTCGCAGGTGGCTCCAGCCCAGCCAGGGATGTACCAGGCAGAGGTGTGTCACTGCTGCCTCGTTGGCCAACTCTTGCTCCTTCAGCTTCATGTTCAAGGAGCGCTTCTCTTTCCACAGCTCCCGCTCCTGGTCCCAGTGATCCTTCTGCGCCCGCTTGAGGGACAGAATTCCCTCCGCCTTCAGCTCCGTCAGGTTCTCCTGCTGCTCATGCAACAGGTGCTTCACCTTCTGCTTGTACACCTAAGGACAGGCCAGAGAGTGGGTGAGGGGCTCAGCAGGGACATTCTTGGATTGTTTCCTGCACAGCTGCTCCTCCTCTTCCTCTCCTCCTCCTCAGAGCTGCCCAAGGCTCACCTGGAGCCTTTCTCCCCCACCTTGATCTCCACTTGGTGCCGCTCCTCCGCTTCCTCCATCTCTCGGTCCCGGTTCCGCAGCTCCGCTTTCTTGTCCTCCAGCTCCCTGCGGGTGATGTCCCAGCAGCTCTGAATCCTGTTACACTCCAGCTGGAAAGAGTTCCGCTCTTGGCGCTCCCGGTCCAGCTCCTCCCGGAGACGCTTCACGTGCTGCAGCAGCTGCAGGCGGAGGTGGAAGGGAGGCCTTGGGCAAGAGCCTTTGGAGACTCCATGTCCCAAACCCAGCAGGACATGGTGGTTTTCACTGGGGGAGGTTCCTGGCTGAACCCAACAGCCTCTGGAAAAGGAGTCACAAAACCTTCTCCCCCAGCCTGGGATGGGTCCTGGCTCAGAGTGTCCACTAACACCATTCTCAGGTGCTTAAATACTCCTGAATCATGGAATTGTTTGGGTTGGAAAAGGCCTTAAGATCAGGTCCAACCGTTCCCCCAGTACTGCCAAGGCCAACCCATGTCCCCAGGTGCCACATCTACACAGCTCTTAATCCTCTCCAGGGATGGGGACTCCACCACTTCCCTGGGCAGCCTGGGCTAGGGCTGGACAGCCCTTTCCAGGAAGAAATGTTCCCAATATCCAACCCTAAACCTGAGGCCTAAACTATCCAACTTGAGGCCATTTCCTCTCATCCTGTCCCTTGTTCCCTGGCAGCAGAGCTCAGCTCCCACCAGGCTTCCCCCTCCTGTCAGGGAGTTGCAAAGAGCCAGAAGGTCCCTCCTGAGCCTCCTTTTCTCCAGGCTGAGCCCCTCCAGCTCCCTCAGCCCCTTCCCCTGCTCCGTTCCCTTCCCTGGACACGCTCCAACCCCTCAATGTCTCTCTTGCCGTGAGGGGCCTCAGCAGGGCCAGCACACAGGGCTGGAGAGCAGAGGGTGGGATGGGGTGGCTGCTCTTTCCAGGAACAGCAAGAGCAAGAGCCATCCCCCCAGCCCAGACAGCCGGCTGCTCGTCTGTCACCCCAGAGCCGGGGCCCGAGAGCCGTTCTCGGTGACCCGGCTCATCTCTCACCTGTTCCTTGCTCATGTACTGCGGGTCCAAGGCATCCACCACCGCCGCACCTATCCCTTTTTTTCCCTTCTTTTTGGGTGCCTGAGGACAGGAAGGCAAACGCAGGAGGCGAGCAGGTGAGGAGGAAGCGGTGCCGTTCAGGCGCCCCGTGCCGGCCCTGGAGCATCCCCGCCCTCACGGCAGGGACGGGGCCGGGACAGGGCCGGGACGGAGGGCCCGGGAGGAGCCTGGAAGCCTCAGGGACCCCTCGGAACCCCCGTGGCTCATGCACCATCGCTGCCGGTCAGCTCCTCACTGAAACCCCAGGCACAAAAGTAACGGTTCGGGAGCGGCACCGCGCCGCTGAGAACGGCGCCAAGGGGCTCCGTACTGTTCCCGGGAGCGGAACGTACCGTGGCCCACAGTCCCTGGGGCTCGGGCCGGACCAGGCCAGGCAGACACCACCGCCCTCCCCTGCCCGCAGCCCCCGGCCCCGGCCCCGGTCTCACCATTGCGGCGGCGCCGCGGTCTCCAGGCAACGGTTGAGAAGGTCTCGCGAGAAGAAGGCGAAATCACGCGGGAGATGCGTCTCGGGTGGACACGCCCCTTAGCAACGTCACGCTCCGCCC
>VXBA01001026.1:489545-509415 GCA_013399895.1 Serilophus lunatus | reverse complement strand
TCCCGTAAAGAAGGGGGTGTAGAGACAGGGCACGGAAGGACCGCCCCAGGGGTCCCGCTCGCCAGGAGCCCCGCGGGACCGGGGACAGGGCAGGTGCCGGTGCCGGGGTGGGCGGCGGCGGGCGCGGCCCGAGAACAAAGGCGATAGTGATGGGCCCTTTGTCTAGGGGCGACCGGGGCCGGCCCCCGAGTGGGGACCAGCCTCCCGCCGCCCTATCGGTCCCTCCCGGTTCCCGCCGGTCCCCACTGGGAGCAATAGAGACTCGACCGACCGGCAGGACAGGGAGAGGCCGCCCCCCCCCGGGGCTCCCTGGGGCTGCCCAATGCCATCTACAGCGTCACTGCAAAGAGCCTTTATTGGGAACCGCGATCCCCTCGCCCGGAACGGGGCATCCCGCGGCTCATCCCATCCGTCCACCAGTCCATCCATCCGTCCGTTTCAGGGCGGGGATGGCCGTGCTGGTACCGTGTCCCGCTGCCTACCAGGAGCATGTCACCACCTCCCGCAGCGTCCGGCGGAGCTCTTGGCTCCGGAAGGCATAGATGAGGGGGTCAATCACCGAGTTACAGATGATGAGGATGAGGAAGAGGTTGAAGTAGCTGAAGAAGCAGGTGCAGAAGGGATTGGTGGGACAGGTGACAATGAGGATGAGGTGGAAAAAGAAGGGTCCCCAGCAGATGAAGAAGACGCCCAGGAGGATGGTGAGGGTGACAGCGCCCTTCAGGCTGCCGCCGCGGTGGGCGGGGGGTGGCTTCTGCTGGCTGGAGATGCTGTGGAGGTGGTGACGGGCCAGGGTGAACATGTGGATGTAGAGCACCAGCATAAGGACCAGCATGAAGAGGAAGAAGCCGATGAGGCAGAGGAGGATGGTGTTGCTGTGGTAGTAGGTGATGAGGACGGTGCTGGAGATGGTGCTGGCCAGCCACACGCTGGCCATGGTCACCACGGCCCTCTGCAGGGTCATGATGCTGTGGTAGCGCAGGGCGTAGAAGATGGTGATGTAGCGGTCAACGGCGATGACCCCCAGGAAGGAGAGAGAGGACACGACGGAGCTGCAGATGAGCATGTCGATGACGTTGTCCATGTGGCGGACGATGCTGGGGCGCATCACCAGCACCCCGTGCTCCAGCAGCAGCATGAAGAGCATCTCCGACAGGTTGCTGATGCTCACCAGCATGTCGGACACCGCCAGGCAGCAGATGAAGTAGTAGGTTGGCGAGTGTAGGTTCCTGTTCTTCAGGATGGCGGCCACTACCAGCAGGTTCTCCACCAGGCTCACCAGCCCCAGCGCCAGGAACAGCTCGTTGGGAATGTCCAGCCCCTGGCACCAGCCGCTGCTGGCCCCGACCGTGGCGTTGCTCTGGTTGCCCTCGCTGGCGTTCCAGGGCTCGCGCAGCAGGCGCAGGGGGGCCAGCGTCGACATGGCTCCCACCTCAGCCCCGGGGCCCCCCCTGGCACCCACACACCCCTCGAGCCTCCCTTGTGCCCCGCCAGTGCTCCCGCAGTGCCCGGCGGCGAGGCCGAGGGGATGCAGAGGAATTGGGGAGGGGAGGTGTGGGATGTGCTGCGGGTGTCGTGTGCCCGCCGGGACCCCCCAGCCTGGCAGCCGCCCTCCGCGCCAGCGCTGCCCCTTGTCCCGCGCCTGCCGGCCCAGAGTGCTGGAGAAGAAAGGGCCCTTTCTCTGCCCCATTTTAAAGCCGGCTCCGGCGGCTCCTCCTCCCGAGGAGGGTGGGCACCTGCATGAAGGCGGCACCCCGGCAGCGAGGGGGGCCACTGCCGAGGCTGGGGCTGCCGGACCCCCGGGATGGCTCTGGTGAACCCGGCTGCTTGTGGTCACCGTGGGCCTGGAGGTCCCAAATGCGCTGGGGAAGTCCGTGCACCCCTGGGGTCATGCACCTTGGGGGCTGTGTGCTATAGGGGTCCCCTGTGCCCTGGAGGATTGTGCACCTTGGGGTCCCCGTGTGTCCTGGGGTCCTGTGTGTGCTTGGGGGTTCTGTTGCACCCTGGGGGACCATGTGTCTTGGGGGATCCCATGTCACTGTGTGACTCGAGGGGTCCCATGTGCCCTGTAGGACTCTATGTCCTATGGGGTCCACGTGCCCCCTGGGGGTCCCCCATATACCCTGGGGGGCCCACGCACCTTGGAGGGTCACGTGGGACCCTCCTGACCGCAGGAACCAAGCTGCCCTACACGTTGGGACTGGCAGGGGTCCCAGTCCCACAGCTCCAGGGCAAGTGTTCTGCCGTGGGGGAAGGCATGGAATTGGATTGGAATTGTCAAAGACACGATTAAACGGGACGCTGCAGAGCCCAGCGCCGGAGGGATCCCGGGCAGGCTGGGGAGGGGCACACGGACCCCATCTGACCATCATGTGCCTTGGGTCTGTGTTGATGCCTGGAGCCGCTCGGCTGCCAAAGAACCATTCACAGCTCCATGGAAAGGCCGATCCCACGGTTATCCACTTCCGTTGGGATGCCCTTCCCTCCGGCGTGGGTGAAAATGGCTCAGCTGGATACACTGGGAACGGGGTCCCGTGCTGCCATGGAGCCAAACTACAGGCATTGGGATGCTATGGGATTAGGATGTGCCAGGAGGGAACAGAGCTGGGATGGTTTGGCTTGAGACTCGGGGCCTATGGCCAGCCAACCCACCCTGGCTCTATCCCCCAGGGAGACAACACAGCAGAAACAAGGATTTATTCCACATATTCACCATTACTCAGCAGAAAAGGGGAAAAAGCTTTGTGGGAACAAGGATGAGTTAAGGTTTGAGTGCAGCTGACCTTGATCCTGGCTCTACGTGGTGAAGGTGGGGGAATAAAGGATGGAGAAACAATGAGGAGGGATGATTTCTGCTCCAAACATGATTAAAAGGCTGGAAAAGCTGCTCCACGCACAATTCCTCTGAAAGGTTTACTGTGGTAAGGGTGCACAGTGTTTCATGAGGGGAAGAAAGCTGCAGGAAGCACAAATGAGTTGCAGGAGAGGTCAAAAACACTCCTCTGGGAATTAAGGGCAAGAACAGGATGGGAAATGGGATGGGAATTGTGTATCAAGGAGGCCAGAAGGGGACTAAGCTGCTATGGGCACAAGGGACAGCTGCTGTTGATTGGCTTGGATATGCTCAGACAGTCCTTTTCCACCGTTGAAAGAGGGAAGAGGGGCCAGGGAAGCAGTCCCCCTCCCTGGACAGGGCCCTGCTGCATGGATTCAGTCCCCTCCCTTCCCCAGATGGAACCCACCCCTATGGTTGCAGCCTCTCTCCCTGGAAAAAGCCCATTCATTCCCACAGCGAGTGCATTTGTGTGACTTTATTGGAGGGCGACTCAAATCGGAGGATGATGCCAGAGGGTTTGGGCAGAGATGCCCCAGGCTCAGTCCCAGTCCCCATCGCCCTCGGGATTGTCGTCACGGGGGGGCTCCTGGAACTGGATGTTGGCCAGCATGTCCCTCATGGCTGCCATCAGCCTGTTCACCCCCTGGTTGAGGTCCTGCCCTGCTCCAGCCTCGTCGTGCCCGTCATGCCAGATGTCCCCCTGCAAGAGAGCAGTGCTGTGGTGGCAGGGACAGGGATAATGCCCGTGCCAAACCAGCACCAGGCTGCTGCCAATGGCTGCTCCCAGGGCAGGAACAGTGTGTGGGGGGAATGGTGTGTCCACAGCCCAGCGGGCACCCACCTGCAAGTTAAAATTTGGCAGCAGCGAGCGGAAGAATAGGGATAAAGTGCTTTCATTGGAGGGATGGCTTGTCCTGGAAGACACAAGGGGCACCATGGTGAAGGGACAGTTTGGCTTGTGACTGCTCAAGCCGTTCTGGGAGAACCACAGCCCTGCCAGGGCCAGCCCCAAGGGAGGGAACTGGGGAGGGTCTCAAGGGATTTCCTCAGTCCAAGCAGCTACAGCTCCAAGCACATCAGTAGCTAAGAGCACTGCCAAGGCCAGGGTGGACAGGACTTGGAGCAACCTGGTCCACAGGAAGGTGTCCCTGCCCATGGTGGGAGATGGAACATCATGAGCTTTCCCACACAAACCATTCCATGATTCTATGATCCTACCAGCTCTGCTGAGTGGGTTGATGTGTAACCCAGGACTGGCTGTACCTCTATTTACCCCAAACTTCTCCAGTTCAGCCATAGCCCATGTTTTCCTGGTGTTTGCCCTATGGCTGGGAACAGCCACTGGTGACCACCACAGGAAGCAGCCAGACCAGATCAGCCTGTAGCTCTGCCTGTCAGGAGCACCACGGCTCTTCCTCTGCCATGGAGGAGGATGCCAGTGCTGAGCACCCACATGCAGCCTGGCCTGGGGCCGAGGGTGTGGCAGGAACACAGGAATACACCAGGAACACAGGAACATGCTGGCTGTGCCACCACAGACACCAGGGGTGAAGGTGGTACCTTTCCGGTCGTGTGTAGGAAACAATGGAGTCCAGAGGAGGGAGGGGGTCGAAACCCATCACTGGCTGCGAGGTCACCTCCTGTGGAGGGAGAAGAGGATGCAGGAGGAAGCAAGGGATGAAGGAGAATGGAAAGGATGAAGGCTACACATCCAGCTGCAGCAAACAGAGGCATGGAGAAGCCATGCCCACAGGGAGGACACCTTGGGGTCTGGCGGGTGCCTGAGGTTAAGATGCGCCCAGCAAGGACACTGGTGCCACCACGCCACCCCTGGCCCCATCAGACCCCTCACCAGAGGCAGGGCCGCCATGGCCTCCTTCATCTCCGAGAGGATGATGTGCCGGTAGATGTTCCTGGGAGCACTCTGGTACCGGATCTTCCTCCTGAGGCAGGCAGGAGACAGAACAGGGTACCCTTAGCAGGCAGATCCCATTTCTGCTGCTCCAGGCACAGTGTCAGCAGCTTCCACGGGTCTGGGGGAAAAGCCATATTGAATGGAGCTGGCTTAGGGCAGGCCAAAGGAGGGTGGCAGCTGCTGAGCTCCAGAAAAAGAGCAGAGAGTTTTGGGGACACAGAGCAAATTGCACAGCACAGCGAGCTGACCTTGGTTTAGGACATGTGATGGCTCTTTCCTGCTTCTCAGCACTGGGAAGTGTTTCTAAGCCTTCATCCAGCCACCCTTGGCCACCCCTCCACCCTCTCCAGGATACTTCCAGGGCACAGGTGTCAGCCAAGGCTGGGGGAGGCAGTACAGGACATGCTCCCCATGAGACGTAGCTCTTTATTCACATTTGTGCAAAGCATGGAAGAGCCTCTGCCCTCCCGGCCCCACGGTGTGATCCTAAGCATCAGATCAGCAGCTGTAGGGTTTTGAGGGAGCCCCGAGGTCACTGCTGCCCAGGACAGACTCCCTGCCCCTCTGCCCACCATGCTCACTTGTGCTCAGCCTCCTGCACCAGCGGGTGCTGGGCCTCCACCATGCGCAGCACCTCGTGGACGTGGGGCTCCAGCCAGGCCATGACAGCAGGCTCCTTCCACAGGGCGTGTGTCCTGCCCACGTACAGGGACGTCAGCTGGTTCAGGGCGGGTGACTGGCTATGGGAGATGGTTGTTACTCACAGCATCCTCCTCCTCCTCCTCCCTGGATGGTGAGGGCTCTGCTCTGTGCTGGGCTTTGGCGTGGGAACACGAAGAGAGGACTCGCAGGCTCCTGCCTGGCTATTGCCATCCACCTTCACCAGATCTCCTGCCTCTGTCTATTTTTAGGCTGAGCAGAGCCATGAAATGAAAGAACACTGCCCTGACCCGGGGGGAGAGCCTTCGCGTGCTGAGGAAGACCACGTGTCCCGGGAACCCAGACTGGTCGGAGACAGCGTGCCCTGGGAGCCACACACGTCCCTCACTACTCACACCAACAGGCTTCGGGGTGAACTTCTGACCCACCCACACTGAGGTGAGGTGGGTCTGTTGGCCTGATCCAGAGGCTATTATGGAAATCCATTATCAAATGGATCATCAAATAAAGCATTATCAAATGAGCCTACTCAGGGAACCCAAACCAGCTCCTCCATTAGCTGTCTGAGAATGCAAAATCCCTGCCGCCGGCAAAATCGATCCCTTCTCTTCGCTGAGAACATCTCCAGGCCTTACCTGACCTGGGCATTCAGCCCAAAGAAGGGGTGGGAGGCAACCCTGGCATCAGGCTGCACACTGCAGTGATCCAACAGCGGCATCAGAACTGCAGGACAAAGCAGAGAACTTGTTTGGAGATGTCAGTGAGGAGCAGCGTGGAGTCAATCCTGCCAAAACCCCACGGGGCACCAACCAGGACCCACACAAGGAGGGAGTGAGGACACTGCTGGTCCCTGTGCTGGCACAGGGGTTATTTCAGTCACCCCAGTGAGCAGACAAGAAGATGTTTCCAGCCCCCACAAACTGAATCCCTGTTGGAGAGCTGGTTCTTCCTGCTGCACACACCCTCCCCTGGGCCCAAGGGCTGCACACTCCTTTCGTGGACAGCAGCACCCACGGGATGAAAGGGAGAGTGACGGGCACGCATGGGGACACTACATCCAAAATGGAGCTGTGCCTTGGAGGGAAAGCCAGGAGACTGATTTGCCCCTGCTCTGGGCAGCCCCAAGGAGGTGAGACATCTCTCTGCTCTGAGATTCCAATTCTCCCCCCTCCTCCAGCCTGCCCACCCCTAATCGCTGCTGGTGGAGGGGCAGTGCCTTCTCTGAGAATTGTTAAGGTTGGAAAACCCTCTAAGATCACTGAATCTGACTATACCCCCTGCATTGCCAAGTCCACCACTAATCCATGTCCTCAAGTGCCTCATCCATATGGCTTTTGAATCTCCCCAAGGATGGGGATTCCACCACTGTCTGGGCAGCCTGGGCCAGGGCTGGAAAACTCTTTCCAGGAAGAAATTTTCCCAATATCCAAACCTAACTTCCCCTGGTGCAACCTAAGGCTGTTTCCCCTTGTCCTGTCCCTTGTTCCGTGGGAGCAGAGCCTAACCCCCTCCTCGCTCCACCAGGAAGAGTTGGGGAGAATGACAAGATTCCCCCTGAGCCTCCTTCTCTCCAGGCTGAGTCCCCCCAGCTCCTTCAGCCATTACTGGTGCTCCAGGCCTTTCCTTAGTCCTCTTCTCTGGACACACTCCAGCCCCTCAATGCCTGTCTTGAGTTGAGGAGCCCAGAACCGACCCCAGGGTGGACCCCACCATCACAGGCACAGCCGCTCTGCCCGACCGCGTCCCCTCTGACTCAGGGCTCCATCTCCCTCAAAAAGCTACTTGCAAATTCCTGCCTCTGCATCCTTCTGCCCGGAATCCAGCCCTGGCTCTCAGATGAGGACAGTGACAAAGCCTGTGGGGACGGACTTACCGGTGGGGACAGACTCACCGCTTGGGAACATGACGAGGGCGAGCTGGATGAGCCGGGCCGCTCGCTCCCGGGCCTGGCTGCGCTCCAGCTCCGGGCGCTCCTCCTGCTGGCTCAGGAGGAAATAGGCCAGCGGCACCGAGAAGGCAAAATTGGGCAGCTGGGACAGATTCCGGTGACTCTGCAGGACCAAGGGAGAGAGTTGCCGAGAAATGATGCTGTGCAGCAGGATCTGGGCTGAGCGGGGCGGGGGCTCTGCCTGCTGGGGTTAAGCGAGTTCCCAGCTGCTGGCTTGGTGCCCCCACGGCTGAGTGAGCAATTCTGAGTTGCTACAACTGTTTGCAGGATCTCAGGATTACAAAAAGAAACAGTTCAGCCTTTTTTGGATCATTCCAACACCATTTGGATGCCAGTTACTCCCGCAAAGGGATCACCTGGCTGTGAAACCCTCCTGTGGGGGGTGCCCCAGGAAGCAGCTCGCCCCCTCTCACCTCCCACTCCTGGAAGAGGCGGGTCAGGAAGGTGTATTCCCTGGCCCGGAGGGACAGGAAGTCGATCAACAGCAACACACAGAGAGGGTCGTTCTCGGGATCAAGACTTGGGAGTAAGGAGAAAACAAAATCAGTGTCACAACAGCTGAGAGCGCTGCCCTGATTTCTGAGTCAAACAGGCTTTCCCAGTGGCAGCCAGTGACTCAGCAAGTGGAAAGAACGGGAACACGGTCGTTCCCGCATGGCCAGGATGGCAGAGTAATGCTCTGTGTCCCTGCAGAGGGGACAGTCCCCTGTCACCACCAGGGAGGAGGATCAGTGGCCACACACTGAGTGGGCTGAAGTCACTGTCACACATCTGCTCTGCTGAGCCCCTAGTCCAGCAGTCATGGGCCACCCAGGTCCTCTCCTCACCCATCACCTCCCCAGGGGGTACCAGCACATCCCCAGCACTATCCCATGCTGCTGTAAGGGGTGGGACTGAGCCCTCCCCAAGCCCAGGAGCAGCAGGACCCCTCTGGAACAAGTGCCCCTCCCTGGCTGGATTGGGTGTGTTCTTCCAAGTGTGCCTCCCCAAACCCAGACACCCCCCCCCTCGGCAGGAGCACCCACCTCAGGATGAGCTTGCAGAACTCCAGGGCTGTGCGGGGGCAGCCCCTCTTCTCCAGGAACATCAGGTGCTTGAAGAGAGCCAGGAAGAAAGCCCTGCATGAGGAACAACAGCAGGATCGAATGGCCAGATGGGGAGAGAAGCACCTTATGCCATTCAAAAATGGAGACACAGGGTCACCACCAGCTCCTCACCCCCAAGCATTTCCCATCCTGGTGTGGGATGGGGGGGTACAGACCCCACACACCTCCACCTCTTATTTTTGTTATCTCTTTGTGCAAGTACAGGGACAGCAAATTCATGGCCTGTCCTGCAGACTGGGACCAACACAAGTAAATCCCTAAGGTCCACATCCCACCTTGTCTCAGCAGTGTGGGAAAGTTGACATAGAGCAGACAGGTCCAACACCCAAACTGGTGTTGCAGGTCAGTGATGGCAGGAAGCCTGTAAGCCACAGGGACTGAAATGTGAGCACCCTCCAGGTAACAGCAGTTTGGGAGAGATGGGTTATGTCAGCTGACTGGAAAATTCCCAGAATAAAGTCACCTTTCCCAGCAGCTGCAGAGCTGGAGTTACGTAAAGAGCTGTGCTGGGAGGAGGGTGAGGTCTGAGAACGATGGCTGGAAACAGAGCAAGGATTTTTGTGACCAAATAAGTGTCATTTTGGCCTGAGGGATACAAATGGCATGAGAAGGATGTGATGGGGAGGGACAGTTCCTGACACAGGAAGATATCCCTTGGGAAAAGGGATGCTTTGTACAGAACCTTCAGTGCACGAGCTGCCTGGACTCCAGCACCATCAACAGAAAGGGACACTCAGGGGCCCCCCAGATTGTCCAAAGTGGGCCCAGAGCTCCAGCTGAGCCTTCCTGTTCTCCAGCCCAGCCCACCTGTTCTCTGGTCTCCGGTAGTCCAGCCTGCAGGTGCCACTGGTGAGGCTGAAGACAGGGTGGAAGGCGCACTCCAGGCTGTACAGTGCCCGCTCTGGGGACAGTGAGGACAATCAGGGACAGGACAGTGCCACCAAACCCCAGCATGTCACTGCCCCAGACTCAATTTAGCCCAAAAGGCATGAAATCAGCTCACTCCTACTCAAGCAAGGCACAAAGTTACCTCACACTACATGGTGGCAACAGATACCAGGGCAGCGAGTGCTGTTCCCTCCTGAGGGAATTAGACCATGCTCCAGATGGGAAACTGGACCCTTCTGGGATTGAGGTTGGTCCAGCTGCCTCTGCCACAACCATCTTCACGTGGAAAGCCAAGCTCCTGTCCTTACTTTGCCTCTGCCCCTCCTGTCATGCTGCAGAGCACATGCCCCATTCCCTAAGAGCCTGTCTGACCCCAGAGCCTCAGCACAGGCTGGGGGCTCCCAGAGCCTCTGACTCCACCTGAGGGGGTGTGCTGACCTCGGGGCAGAAGGAAGAAGGCTGGGCAGGCTTCCCATGGAAGGATGGCCTTCCTGCAGCTACTAAATCAGACCCTCCTCACATAAAGGATGTCCTACAGGGGGATCCTGCCATGGCCAGGCAACTCTTCCATCTATTCTGAATCGTGGAAGGGTTTGGGTTGGAGGGACCTTAAAGCTCATCCCATCCCACCCCCTGCCCTGGGCAGGGACACCTCCCACTATCCCAGGGGGCTCCAACCTGGCCTTGGACACTCCCAGGGATGGGGCAGCCACAGCTTCTCTGGGCACCCTGTGCCAGGGCCTGCCCACCCTCCCAGGGAAGGATTTCATGGCAGCACATCTGCTCCTCACCTCAGCTCTTACCTATCAGATCCCGGGCCATCTCCTGGTCCTCCTGCATCCGGCACACGTCGCTGAGCTGCAGGAGGGAGTCCACGTGGTAGGGGTTCATCTGGAGCAGCAGCTGCAGAAGAGCATGGCAAAGATGCCACTTCATTACTGGTGTGTCAGGACTTTGGGCACTCAGTGAGCCAGGTACCTCCCAGCAATGCCAGGAGCTTCCTTAATCCCATGCCACCAGCTCCATCCCCAAGCTGGAAGGGCACAGGGAGTTCTCTCCCCACCCCATACAGGATAAGAGCCCTTGATGGCAGCTTCCCTCAGGCAGCTCCCTCCCAGCCAACCCAGCCTTTCCAGCAGAGGCCATGCCAGGCCTTTGATCATCTTCACTATTCTCCTCTGGATTTCTCCCAGCTCCTCCAGATGCTTTGGAAGGCAAGAGAAAGATGCAGGCATTGTTACAGTTTGGGAGTTTTTACCAATCTCTCAACAATTCTGATCAGGTTTTTGCATTCCTCTGGGTACTGAGAGGACATTTGGACACATCTACTATGAATCCAGGAACTGGCAATGGATAATAATAAATAAGTATTAGTTTCAAGGCTTCAGAAGAGAAGTCTCACCTAAAAACCTTCTCCATTCACTAATTATATGACAAACAGTCTATTTTTTCCAAGTACCTAAAATTCACTTCCATATGAAAACACTGAAGTTACTTCAAATATCCTCACAGTTGAGTTTGAAGATTATTTCAGTCCTCCTAAAACTGAACTCCCCCCCAGTTTCCTAAGGTCCAGAAGTTTCCATCTGCAGGGTGTGGGACAGGGGACCACCTACAGCACAAAGCCTGGATGTTTCAGGCTGGTCCAGCCCAGCCTTTGCCTCAGAGCCATTTGCCTGACATTTAACCCCTTCCTAAGGAGTAAAACTCAAAAATGTTCCTTCCTAGTCCTCTTTTTTGGGGGGAGATGCAGCACCCAGGGTCACTTTGAGGAGGAAAAGTGCTCTTTATGCACACACAACTTAACCAAGACCCTTTTAACCTACCAGCAAGAGCAGAGAAAACACTGACTGAGCAGGAGCCCCCCCAAAAATAATGTTTTATGTGCTGAAACCACAGCAGCAAGGCAGAGCTGGGCTCCAGCTACACCAGGATCGTGGTGACCACTGATAAACTGTCTGGTATTGGCAAATCCATCTGTTAGATTTTACCCCTAATGGAAAAGTAGAAGACTTAAAGCTGTAGCTATGAATTCAAATTTAACGAGATCCAACCAAAGAGGGACAGAGCATTTGGACTAAAATACCATGGAAAGCCTGTCCTGTGTCCTTGGGACTGCTCCACAGGAATTACCCTGCCTCATTTAATCCAAATCCCTCAGCCCAGGCAGAACTGATGAGCTGGAGCAAGCCCTGTGGCCCTAAGCCAAGGGTGGGAAAGCAGAAGGAAGTAAACTTTATTTAGCAGACAATGGGCTCTTTAAGAAACATCTCCAGGGCATGTATCCCAGCTCATGTGGCCAGGCCTTCCAGAGAAACTTCCCTAAGTTATGGTTTAGTTGGGTTATCACTGCAAACTATAAATGTTACCATACAGCTTAACGAGCTTGGACATGCCTGAAGGACTCCCAGCACAAAGCCTGTGTTGCCCAAATACCAAGAAAAGACAAATTTTTCATCCATGGAGTAGTTTATAAATAGAACAGCTGTTAGTTTAGATTCCCAGTTCATGATGGGTTTATACAATATTCCCCCTTCCCGAGCTGAAGAGCAACACAAGGGAGCTTTATTCCCACCCTTCCAGCCAAATGGACAGTTCCTGTGGGCTCCTGTCTCAGAAGGTGACCTGGCATGTGCTTGGCAGAGCCACCAGGGCTCAGCCACTGGCCACCAGACCCCATCTGACTGAGGAGGTCACTTATTAACAAGGTGACAGCAAAACTCAGCACTCAGCGCTGCCTTGCCCCACACAGAGGGACACAGGGTTCTGCTGCTTAAAACAGGACTGGAAATAAATAATCCAAGGCTCTGCAGAGGGATCTGGGTGGGCAGGATGGAGGGGATGAGGCCAAAGGGATGAGGGTCAACAAGGTGAAGTATTGAGTCCTGCACTTGGGTCACAGCAAGCCCATAAATGCTACAGGTCGGTGGCAGAGTGGCTGGAGAGTGTTCAGGGAAGGGAACAGAGCTGGGAAAGGGTCTGGAGAACTTCTGATGGAGTTGGGGGGAGTTCATCCTGGAGGCTCAGGGGGGACCTTCTCAGTCTCCCCAACTCCCTGACAGGAGGGTGGAGCCAGGTGGGGGGTCAGGGAACAAGGGACTGGACAAGGGGGAACAACCTCAGGTTGCACCAGGAGAGGTTTAGGTTGAATACTGGGAAAATTTCTTCCTGGGAAGGGTGTAAAGCCTTTTAACAGATTAGCCAGGGCAGTGGAGGAATCCCCATCTCTTGCAGGATTTAAGAGTTGTGTGGATGTGGCACTTGGAGACTTGGGATGGCCTTGGCAGTGCTGGGGGAAGAGCTGCACTCAAAGATCTTTTCCAACCCAAACAATTCCACAGGCACTGGGATGCACCAGCCCACCTCCCCTGCCAGGGAAAGGGCCTGCAGAAACACAGGAGGGACCAGCATAAACAACCCAATTTCCCAACATACCACAATGTTGTTGGGGTCAATGGACTCCACAGTGTCCAGGAACTTGTACTGGACTTGCTGGTACTCGCGGTGGTGCTCGAAGGTGAAGTGCTGCACCCCTCCCTGGGTGTCCAGCAGCCTCATGGTGATACCTGGGGGAGTGCAGGGACACTTGGGTACCCCAACAGAACCTCTTCTGCTGTTTTAGCACACCAAAAGCTCACTCACACCACTGGGTCCAAAGCCACATGTGTTTTTGGAAAGTCCCAGAGAATTTCACTCTTTTCCCTCCACTCACGAGTCAAAGTCCCAAACCCAAGGAAGAAACCCAGTCCACTCACTCTCCCCATGGGTATTTCTCATTACCCACCAATCCTGCTGCTAAACACACACCACCTGCTACCTCCAAAGGAGGGGAAAACAAGCCCAAATGCCAAGATACCACTCAACAGAGTCCTCTTTTGAGGAAAGAGGTGTATTGCCACCAGCTGATGAGCAGTTCCCTTTCAAGCAGCTCTGAATTCCATGCATGAGGTCTCTGGCATGACCCACGGGCAGGAGGTGGCCCCCACAGCCTCACCTGTCTTGCTGTAGCGTGGCCAGGTGTTCTTGGGAGCCGTGAGCCACGTGCTGCGCACGTACTGCCGCTGCCTCTGCCTTGTCCTGGCCAGACAAACACAACAGGTCACAATTCCTCTGGGCTAACAGAAGCAGGAGGGAGGAAACCAGCCAGGAAAAGGATGTTTCAGGGAAAAAGGATATCCAGCTTCTTCCCCAGCTGCAGCCCTGCCACACAGAGTTGTGCCCAGAGGTCTAAATGTTTGCCTTCGAGACACAACGTACGTGTGCCCAGGCTCTGCCTTATGTGCATCATCTGGGCCAGCCTGTGCCTCCAGCATCTCCACTTCAAGAGCTTCTCTCCCTGTTCTTATTCCTGCCAAGCTCTCAGCTGCCTCTGTGCTTCAAACAGCTTCCCAGGTCCAATTAGGAGAGCCCTACATCCCTCTGACTCATCCCTCCTCCCAGCAGGGCCTTCAAGTGTCGACTGATTTAGTTTAAGCCACACTCAAATGTATTGGTGCAGGAGGAATTCAGGATTGAGGCTACTCTGAGAGAGTCATCTCTCCTCAGAAAGGGATTCTGGAATATCCTGAGCTGGAAGGGACTGACAATTATTATCAAGTCCAATTCCTGGCTCTGCACAGGTCAATCCCCAGGGACTGCAGCTTCTTCCTCAAGCACCAAATACTCTTCCACAGACTCTGTCCCAGCTTCCACCTGCACTGCTCTGAGCTCAGACCCTTCTCACATGCAGGTTTTCCAACTAGCTCACGGGAGAGCAGATTTTTTGTGTAACACTATGCACAGTGCATTGGAAAACTGCACAGACATCTCACATCCAGGGAGTACCAGGTTCCCTGGAATCCTGGAAGCAAGTGCATCAGAACCCCAGGAAGTATTCGAGGTCCACTCTGTAAGAGAACAGAAACCCTGGAATGGCAACAAGGGACAAATGCTGGAGAAAGAAAGAAAATCTAAGGTCTGTGAAAGAACTCTGAGGGGTGGTTTGGCAATAAATGAGAGGAAAAAAACAGCGGAAATAAAACTAAATGCCAGTAAAAGCCTGGAAAATTCTTTTCCTACCTTGAACATATCACAAAAACGACTCCTCTGTCCCAATAACAACTTCTAAACCAGTAACACATCCTGAGTCCAGGAATACCTGCCCAGGTGTGGCACTGGGGACTCCATGAGCTGTGCCAAGGGAAGGACAGACATACCTCCTCAGACCTGCAAAGGGTTTAATATCCAACTCTGGACTAACCTCTGGTCCCCAAGCACAGCATGAGCCCCAAAGTATCTCTTCCACTCATTCTCTGGATTCAAGTTTCTGAGGAAGTGGAAGAAAGAAAAGTTCCATCAGTTAAACACAGCTCAAAGTGCCCCACTTGAGTCTCTCCCAGAGCTCCATACCCCAAACTGCCTCTGGAAAACCCCCAAAGCATCACACACCTCCCATGGATTGCACAGCACGGAGGAAGGAGACTACCTCGATCAGGACTGGCATGGAAAGCCCTGCTCCAGTGGCACTGAGCTGGGGAATACTGCTGCTGCCCTCTCCAGGGCAGCTGGAGCCTCATCTGGGATGCTCCCGGGAGCAACCTGCCCTTAGGAGCACAGGCTCAGGTTTCCTTGTCAGCCTCCAGGAAGCTGTCAGGGTGCTCACCCTGAATTGTGGGCTGTGAGGCTTCAGGAGAGGGAGTGCTGAGATCCACCACAACCAGCCCCCACCGGAGGTGATCCAGCTCTCAGAGGTCTTGGAATCATGTTTACTTGACCAGAGAAGTCACAGAAGCTTAAAGCCACCCCCAAGTGCACAAACATCCTGGTTTTGGCACAGCACCACACACTCTTGTTTTGGTGCACTGTGGCTGAAGGTTCCAAACTGGAACTGGAGGTTCCAAACTGGGATTGGTACATTGTTCCAGTAACAAGTTTAAATATTTTCTTCATCAACAGGAACAGTTGCCAGTGTCTGGAGCAGCCCAGGGCTCTGGGAAAACACCAGACACACCATTTGGACCATTCCAAACCAGTTTCCCAGAGCCATAGATATCAAGTCTGAGGCAGATTAATGCCTCAGCTCTCAGACACACTTGGTGCTCAGTCCACTTTGCCGAGGTGACATGTGGGAAAGTTTGGGCAATTGTAACTTGCTTTCCTGGTGGAATCAGCCCCTGGCACTGCCCAGCCTCCTCCTCCTTGGAGGCAGCACGTGCTGTACTGGGGCTGCTGCTCAGAGGCAGCACCTGGGCAAGTGAATCCAAAGTCAAAGCTTTACACACCAGCGCTCTTGGCACTTATGCACAGGTTCTCCTACAGAGGATTTGAGGCTGGAAAGCCCCTCTGGACGCCAGCCTGATCCTGCCAACCACTCCAATCAGAGCCTGGCAGCACAGAATCACCATCAGAACCAAACACGGCGCCCAGAGCAGCAGTTAGGAACAGGGGATGTCCACAACCATCACAACCCTTTCAGGGAAGGTCTGGAATCCCTGGCAGGATCACACAGGGAAGCTCTCAGCTCCCTTCCTCAGGGAACAGATACCCCAGTGACCCCCAGAGCCAGAGGCAGGTGGGATCCAGCAGTACCTGTGCTCCACGTAGAGCAGCGGGCGGCTGTCGGCGATGATCCCGCCCTGGCTCTGCGCTGACAGCCCGCTGGGGGCCTTGATCCTCTCCAGCAGGCTGTCAATGTCTTCCAGGTCGTTGTCTTCCTTGAGAGAGGCAAATCCAAGGCACTTATTACAGGATGAGTCACAGCACATTCAGGTCACCCAGCGGAGATCACAGCCAGGCACTTCTGGCTCATCCCGATCCCCGTGCCATGGGCTGTGGCTCTTCATAAAATCATGGAACAGTTTGGTTGTAAAGGACCTTAAAGCTCAACCCATCCCACCCGCTGCCATGGGCAGGGACACTTTCCATTATCCCAGGTTGCTGGACACTTGGACACTTCCAGGGATGGGGCAGCCACAGCTTCTCTGGGCAACCTGTGGCAGGGCCTCCCCACTCTCACAGGGAAGGATTCCTCCCTGATACATCATTCAACTCTGCCCTCTTAGTGTGATCTCATTCCCCCTATGTGTCCATACCCTTGTCCAAAGACATCTCAAATATTTAAATAACTAGCCTTTGCCATTGACTTTTCACAGAAACACCAAGTCACTGCGTGACCCCCGTGATAAGCTCTCAAACACTCACATGACTTTAACTCAACTCTCATATTCCCCATCTTTCAGCCACCTCAGGAATCTATCCAGCTGCTCATATCCAACAGTTGTATAACACTTTCACCCTGATTTCCCTCTATTTTCTCCCCACAAACAGCAAGTGACACATTTCTTACGTGCCTGTTTCCCATCCTCCTCACGATGTCTGTGGGTGGAACACAGAATTCCATTCAGGGCACCCTGAAAGCAGCACTGCCAGCTTGCCTCTTCCAGCTAAATTTAGCCCCTGCGTGAGGAGTGTACACAGGGAAGGGATAACGTGCTTTGCATGGAAGTGCTGCAACAGAGCTTGTATTATCTCTGGCTGGCAAACCCAACTGGATGGGTCTGGGTCTCCCCCCCAGCCTCCAGCTGGCAGAAATCACCCTGTTGCTCAATATTCTTGGATAGGGAGAGGAAATGGGCTCTTCAGTGGGTTTCTTCATCTCAGGAACTTGGTCCTGAGCAGAATTCCCAGGGAGGAGGTGGCCAGCTGAGCACCTGCACAGCTCAGGCACAGAATGTTTGGTAAAGGATCTTCCTGCAGTGAACAGGGAGGTTGGACTCGATGATCTGGGAGGTCTTTTCCAATCTTAGTGATTTTGTGATTCTATAGACAGTTCTGATTCAAACCTCACCAGAAAACCAGCTCCCACCTGATCTTAATTCCCACTGAATTGAGAAGATCAATGACTTTAATTGTCTGCTGCTTCCCAGCATAGAAAGGGCATGGAGCTCTGGAGCAAGTCCTGAGGGGGCCATGGAGATGCTGCCAGGGCTGGCGCCCCTCTGCTTTGGAGAGGCTGGGAGACCTGGGGGTGCTCACCTGGAGAAGGATCCAGGGAGAGCTTGGAGCCCCTTCCAGAGCCTGAAGGGGCTCCAGGAGAGCTGGAGAGGGACTGGGGACAAGGGCTGGAGGGACAGACACAGGGAATGGTTTCCCTCTGCCAGAGGGCAGGAGAGATGGGATATTGGGAAGGGATTCCTGGCTGGGAGGGTGGGCAGGCCCTGGCACAGGGTGCCCAGAGAAGCTGTGGCTGCCCCATCCCTGGGAGTGTCCAAGGCCAGGTTGGAGCCACCTGGGACAGTGGGAGGTGTCCCTGCCCGTGGCAGGGGGGGGAACAAGATGGGCTTTAAGGGCCCTTCCAACCCAAACCATTCCAGGATTCCACGATTCTAAAACTCCTGCTTTAAATTTTGAAGTGGCTTTTTTTGCCTCAAATCTTTCCTACAGTCACCTCAGAATTCCCAGCCCCACTGGGGGAACTGGCCCAGTCCCTGACTCAGAGCACACACAGACATACCAGGGTGTCTCCTGCTGAAGTTTTCTTTGTTTTCTTTTTCTTTTTTTTCTTCCGTGGCTTGTTACTGGATACAGGCTGCAAAGACAAAGGGAAGAGCTGTCAGCAAGCTCTGAGGGGTGCCAGCTCCATGGGAAGAAGAGCATTTCCCACTGGGATCAGCACAAGGGCCTTTCCATGAAACCAAAATTCATCCTTTTGTGTTTGTCAGCAAGGCAAAATTAAAATGGAGGAAAGCCCTAAACGTTCACAAAGAGTTAAACCACAGATGACTTTCAGATCCATGTCAGAGGCTACAAAATCAGGAAGGAAATAAGTTTAGGTGTGCCAGGTGTGGAGGCAATGCTTCAGCCTCCTTCAGTCTCCAGGGTAAGCTGGATTTCTGTCTTTCTAGTGAGCAGGACAGTTTCCAGTTTCACCAGTCACTCAGAGGGATCTCAAAGTTTATCCAGTTCCATCCCCTGCCATGGGCAGGGACACCTCCCACTGTCCCAGGGGGCTCCAACCTGGCCTTGGACACTTCCAGGGATGGGGCAGCCACAGCTTCTCTGGCCACCCTGTGCCAGGGCCTGCCCACCCTCCCAAGGAAGGATTCCTTCCCAATTTCCCATCTCTTCCTGCCCTCTGGCAGAGGGAAGCCATTCCCTTTGTCCTGTCAAGTACTGGTGTGACCAGAACCACCCCACACTCCCAAGCTGGTTCCAGGGGGAATGCACAACCCTTATCTGGCTCTATCCAAGAGCAGCATCTGCCTGTCCAGGGCTTCCATTTTCTCTCTGGAGCTGTGGGAGCAGCCACAGGTGTGCCCTGCAGTGCTGACACAGCAAACCCACGGGCTCAGGGTCCCTGCAACCACTGCTCACACAGGGACCTGCTCTCCAGAGTGTTCTCAGCTGGAATTTGCACTAATAGTGGACTTTGCCTCTCTGGCACCCAAAATCCATGTGCACAAACCCCAAATGCACAGGAAACAGGTGAGACCAGGGACCAAGCCCCCAGCCCTTATCTCTGTGAGATCCAGGCTGGAATTGCCATTGAAAATTATTAATCAGATGCCTCTTTCCTTACAAAATTGTGCAAAGAGACACATGTGACCTGACACAGTCCACAGGAGGGAATCTTAACACCCAACACCACCACTACAGGAAAAAACATGTTCAGTGCTCAGCTGACCCTGGCTGGAGCTTCACACGCCCTATTCCATAAAAAATTCTTCCCTGAGACCATTCCCCCCAGCCTGGCATCACAGCACAGGGTCTTGGGACCCTCCTCTCTGCAGCTGGAAAACCTCCCTGGATCTCCTGGATCCCTGCTTGTCCTCCCCACATCCGAGTTCCTGGGCTGAAAGTCCCTGTGTGTGCCCACCCCCTGTCCCCCCACAGTGAGGGCAGGATCCCTGGGGGGCACTTACCCTTTGGTCCAGCTGCTCAGCCTCCTGCCCCTCTCTGTGCCCATTGTCTGTGGCCTCAGTCACAGCCCCTTCCTTGTTCCTGCCCCTGTTCCCCTCCCTGCCCAGGCAGGGCTCTGCTCCCTCCTCATCCTCCGACTCCTCCTCGGCCAGGATCTGCAAACAGAGGGACAGGGATGGAATTCCCCAAGGATCTGATCCATCACTCTCCTCGTGCCAAGCGTGGGGTGCCCAGCCAGCCCCACACCCACAGAGGGGGGCACAGTGACACCATGGCCCTCTGTGGACTCTGGGAGAGCATCCCATCCCAGCCCCACGGCCAGGCCCCGGGAAGCACAAGGAATGGCTGGGGCTGGAGGAGGGGCCCAGAGAGCAGGACCAGGCTCTGTCACCCCAGGAAGCCAGCAGTGCCACCAGGGCCCAGCAGAACCCTGACCTCCAGCACCGGGATCCTGCAGGGTGGGAAGGTGTCGGCAACGTTGCTAAAAACAGTTCCACCACCCCAGTTCTGGCAACACCCAAACTCAGCCCTCCCAGGCCTCCCTCCCAGTCCAGGCCTCCCTCACGCTTTCCAGCCACCCACCCCCCAAAGCCCTCAGTCCCACCCCAGTCCCTCACCCC
>VXBA01001026.1:437986-477328 GCA_013399895.1 Serilophus lunatus | reverse complement strand
CTCAGACCCCCCTGCCCTCAGAGCCCGGCGGAACAAACCGTGGTCAGAAAACAAACTCCCAACTTCTCAGCAGGGAGAGCCAGGAAGCGGAGAAGCCCCTTTGGGAGCGGAGCAGAGGTCCGGGAAGCGGCTCTGCGGCTGCTGGAGCAGCACCAGAACCTGAGTGACCTCCTGCTGGAGGTGGGAGCGGGGCGGTTCGGGGAGCCGTGGCCCTGCTGGGATGGGGGGAGATTCCCAGTGGGATTGGGGGAGATCCCTGCTGGGATGGGGGCAGATCCCTGCTGGGATGGGGGGAGATTCCCAGTGGGATGGGGGGAGATTCCCAGTGGGATGGGGGTCAGAACAGGCTTATTGTGAATCTAGAGGTAAAAATAAGGAGAGACTTGGGTTTTCTCTGAATTGTCAACCATTTCTGACTCACCTGGTTGTCTTCATGACAACCTTGACTTGAACCAATGTTCTGATTTGGCCACATTCTCCCTCTGCTCCCAACTTTTCATTTTACAGCAGCAACAGACACTGCAAATACCTCCCATAGGTCAGGGTCTTTCTTTCTCTACAGAATATTTGCCTTTATTAGAAGAAAAAAGGGGATTTAACTAGAAAAGGATCCAGCATTTGGACGTGTTTCATCAAATATTTATGGCTGTGTGGCCTCACAGAAAGGACTTGAAAGAAAGAAATGGCAGAAATTCTGTTCCTGGCACTGCTGCTGAGCTGCTGGGTGCCTGGGGATGAGGAACTTTGACCTGTATCTCCTTTTTTCTGCATAAAATGACAATAATTGTACATATGTCTCTTGCAAGGTGCCCTGAAATCTGTGGTTTTCTGTCCCCACGTGGGAGCTCGGTGTTAATTTTACTTCAGTTGCTCCAGCAGTGCCAGAACTTTAGAGGGAGTAGGTTTGTAAATGTGTGTAAGAGACATCTAAGGGGTTTATTTGGCTTTCAGGTGGGAGATTCAGCCAAACCAGGAGTGCAGGATGGCACAGAGCACCTGGGAGTATCACCAGAGTCATTTCTAGGTGAGCATCTACTGGGGACAGATGTGGGCAAGAATTCCTCCCCTACTGAATCTTTGCCTGTCAAATGCAACCCCAGTTGTAATTTATTTTCATTGTTCTGGTCCTGTTTCCTACTTGCCTAGTGATGACATCTGTGGCAGGAGCTGATCCTTGAGTATGTTGATTATTTGAAAGTGTTCCAGGCTAAACCACAAAGATCTGCTTCTCAAGGGCATTTCCACCTCTGTGCTGTTCTGTCCCTGTTTTATGTGTGGTAAAGGAGGGGTACATAGGAATGAACATGATTTGCTGAGTGCAACGGGTGACATCAGTGCTGGAAGGGGTGTAAGAACTGAGATTCTGTCTTGGAAGTGTCCAAGGCCAGGTTGGAGCCACCTGGGACAGTGGGAGGTGTCCCTGCCCATGGCAACGAGTGGGACTGGATGGTCCTTAAAGTCCCTTCCAACCCAAACCCTTCCATTGTTCATTGTCAGGTTTCCAGATCCTTTTGCCTCACATGCTGACAGCTTTGCTCTTTTGTTCAGTCTCTGTTCTGCAGGAACAGGCCTCCAGGCTGGGTGTGCCCACAGCGACCTTGGCAGCCAAAAATGCCATCACCATCGTGGAGAGGATCTGCCAGGCCCCTGCCAGCCCCAACCCAGTGCCACTGCTGAGCCCAGACCAGAGAGTAAGGGGGAAGCTTTATATTCAATTTATCAAGAGAACAGCAGTGTCAGGCTTGACTTTAAGCCCAGTTTATCTGCTCTGATAAAGCCCCCAAGCCCTGAGGGCCTGGATGGACATTTCAGCACCGATGTGCCCAATACACTCCCAGAAATACAAGATGTGTCAGGTGGAAAGTTTGGGCCTTTCCTCTGCATTCTCTCCACCACTTGTCCCTTTAAAAAGCAGCAATCAGAGAAAAGCAACAAATTATATTTTTTTTTGGGAATGTTTTATTCACCAAGGGAATTATTTCTGCTTCATTTCTGGGGTGATGCCAGAAGAGCTTGTCCTGCCTGCTTCAAATGGTGAAGGATTTGCTGGCAAACAACTTGTTCTGTCGCTCCCTCTTCTGCCAGGAAATGTGGAAAATGAAGGTAATCACTTTTGGAGGGATGGTGTGGTGCTACAGACTGTGAGATTTTGTCTGGGATGTGACATCCCTGAATTCCTGGGAATGACTGTGGTCTGACAGAAGTGTGATCTGAGTTATAAATGTTAGGGGGTTTTTGTTGTTTTGTTGATTTTAAAGCAAGTTCAGTGGGAGCTTCTTTGTCTCTGCAGTGGGATTTGCTTTTCCACAGGACTCAGTCAAGGTTTGGAATTAGGTGAGTTCTTAGAAACTGCCACAAAGGAGCATTGGCAGCACCTTAGTGATCAAGTGTGTTGGTTTGGGGAGCTCTCCAGGCCCAGTGCAGAAGCTCCCAGCTGGCTGTGGGCTGACCCAGTCCCAGAGACCTTCGTGTGCTTTGCCAACAGAATTCCTTGTGTCTGTTGCTGTCCTGGTTCTGTGCCCTGCTTATCTGGGAATGGTGATAAGCCCAAGTGAGCTTCTGAGAAAGAAATGGGATAGCAGATAACAGGCTGCGCTGCCTCACAAATGGGATGCCTTGATTTCACTTGGGTTTGTTTTGTGAAGACAAGTGATGCTGTGAGTGGAGTTCAGGGCTCTGTGAGATCTGATTCCTCCCTGCCCTGGTGGGAAAGGAGGAAGAGGCTGATCTGGCCAGATAAAAGGCTGTGCTCTGGTCTCAGGTATCTGCTCCTGGGCTGAAAATAGAACCTGTGTGTTTTGTAGGCTGATTAAGATCTCCTGGTCCTGGGGCAGGCATGGGGATAAGTGGGAGATAAATGCTGCCCTGTAACTCAGGGTGTTACAGTAGGAATTAGGTTGTGAAGACAAAGGATGTGGTCAAGTTTGGGGTCAGGGTATGAGGCAGCTGCTGGTGGCTGCAGAAAGCCCCTGGGGCTTTGCCTTTTCCCCTGTGCCCAAGGCTCCCAAGTGCCTCTTCCTTCCCAAAGTGGGAAGGGTTGGGTTCTGTCTGGAATGAGCAGAAGCTGCTGCTGCACCTCTCCCCTGCCAGGTGCACCCTGCAGTGGGATTTTGCTGGTTCAGGGCTCTCCTGGACAGGCTGTTCCAGGCAGGAGCTGGAAGGGATGCTGTAGGGCAGCAATTTGATCCACATAGGAGTGATGCCTGGTGCAGATTTTTGCCAGAGGCTGTTCATCTTGCCTCTGTCCATTGGCCCTTCTGCCTGGAAGGTTGCAGTGTCTCTTCCTGTGTTCTCCTACAATCCCACTCTGTATTGGGATATAGATTTCAGAGCAGCAAACTCACTCCACGGAGTCTAAATAGACAAAAAGACAATTCTCTAACCTGTTTCTGGATCTGAATTAACAAAACCTGAAACTCAGTGGTGTTACCTGTTTCCTGCTCCTTTGAATCTGCAGAATCAGCATTATTCCAGGGGAAAAGGATGGATATCTTCATTGCTTGTCCATGAAAACTTAAAATGACAATACACCTACATCCCTAAACCATCCAAAATCTGTAGGAGGGAAAACTCAAATACAATCTTCCCTCATTGGATGTTTCCTCTGGGATCAGGTTCAAACTTTAACAACTTCTAGATAGTTTGAATAAACAGAATTCAGCTTTATTTTTTATATGCCATTTACACCAGCCAAATGTTAACTGCAAAATGCAGCCTGTGACCTGATGGTGACATCTCTTTAGGAGCCTCCAGTGCTGGAAGTCGTGTGGCACCTGCACAGCAGGGACATCACTGGGCTGGCAGAGCTGCTGGAGAGGTGAGCAGAGCTCTGGGGGTTTGCACAGCCAATTAATCTCTTAAAACCTATTGAAATATAATCAGGGATTAGCCATGAGTATTCTGGACCCAGGATATAGTCAGGTGCTGGCAAGGGATCAGATTAGCAGGATTAAGGAGTTACTGTGGGTTCGGGAGGTTACTCTGGGATAATTTGCCCAGTTTAGGTGCAGTGCCTTGTTGATGTCCAACAAAACCAGCTGCTGGACTTGGGAAGAAGTCTTACCCTGAAGAAGCTGGAGGCTTCTGTCTTCAAAAAAACCTCACATTTTCTGTCTGGCAGAGTTAACCTCCAGAGAATTGATAGTCTAAGAATTTTATTTTTAATTCTTTCCCCCCAGTAAGTGTCCAAGGCCAAGTTGGATGGGGCTTGGAGCAACCTGGGATAGTGGAAGGGTTCCTGCCTATGGCAGGAGAGTGGCTCTGGATGGTCTCTAAGGTCCCTTCTAACCCAAACCATTCCATGATTCCATGGTACAGAGCTAAAAATAGTACAACTATATATAAAAAGAATTTATATAGAGCTATACAGAGTCATCTTTTGTGAAGTTCAAGTTGTTTCCTATGGTATCAGAGGAACATTCCAGCAATCTTTTAGACTTTCAATATTGGTTTACTTGCCTGTTCTTGATGAAAGCTTTCAATGCCTACACATTTAAGGGAACTAATGTTACCTTTTGATAAAACAAATAATATAAAAAGCAACTGTTTGTAAAGCCAATTAAATAAATGAAATGACACATTTAGGGCAGAGTTCACAGGTAGCTCTTCCCTGAGCACAGAGGATGGTGGTGGAGACAACTAAGCCTTCCAGGAAGCAGGAGGGACTGAACTGAGGGTGTTTTGTGTGTTCCAGGAGCCCAGCAGGCCCTACAGCAGTGGAGTGGCTGTGCAGGAGCCTCTGTGACCTCTGTGAGCAGGCTGGGGGTGTCCCCTCTGGGGACACAGAGCTGGCACAGCACCTTCTCTCAGGCAAGTCCCTCATCTGTGCACGGGGCAAAACCTTGGGGTGTAAGAACACAAGCCTCACTTTGTATTTTCCTACCTTGTTTCAGTGAGGGGAATATATTTTTATATATTTGGCCAATGTAGCAATTTTTTTCTCTTAAAGATAATTGGATTTTTCCATCCCTTGGAGTTGCAGTAACACAAGAAAATGTAGTTGGGAGGTGTGTGTGGACAGGGATGACACACTGTGTGACACATCTGCAAAGTGTCAGATTTTGGGCCAGGAATATTTAACAGTTCTATTTTCCCCAGTATCAATTTCTATTATTTATTTTCTAATTTTATTTAGGAAAAAAATCCCTACACAGCCTGACTGTGGACCAGTGCAGCTGGTCAGGGTCAGCCCCTCTGAGTTCTGCAGTGGCCACAGAGCAAAATACCTGTAAATTCTTCAGTCTTTATAATCCTCTAAGTTCCCTTTTCCCTGGAAGTCGTTTTACTCCAAGGCAATAAATGATTCCTGCTGAGTGGTGAAGGAGGCTTTTCAGACACCCTTGGGACAGGTGGGAGGGGAAGGAGCAGGTGACCTTTGTGCAAAGTGAGTGCTGAAACACCAATTCTTTCTTGGTTTGCAGACTTTGCCATCGTGTTCCTTCAGAATGGCTTTGGGCAAGCTTTGGAGCTGGGGAGGAAGGTGGAATTCCAGAAGGTTTCCTATGTAAGGACAAAATGAACCTGGTTACAAACAATGTTTTAAAATGTAATTCCATTATGAACCTCTGGGCCTCGAGTGGAAATAAATCAGAGCTGGAACAGCAAGGTGGCCCAGGGTCTGGAGTAGGGGAAACCAGAACTGAGACTTTTTATATGAAGAATTGCTCCAAAGTGACACATCAAGGGCTTTTAAAACTTCCTTTCACCTGGATTGCTCTGGTTTTTCCTTTTGAATGTGAGGCAGGGAATGCTGGTAAGGATGGGAAATGCTGCCCTTCCATTTTCCCTGTTCTACTGTAGAGCCTGAGGTCAAGGTGAAGCTTTAAGAGGGACAAAACTCTTTGAGTCAATTCACTTTTTCTGCATAGAACTGCAGCTCTAAATGCCTTAATCTGTCCATTTTGAACAGATCTGCCGTGCTGTCTTACAGAGGATGCTGGCTTGTAAGTATTGCTGTGCTCCTGGCTTTGTGCAGCCACTGCTGTTTCCAAGACTTCTCTTCCTTGTTCACTGCTAAATCCCTAAGGAGAACTCCTCTTTCTGGCTGCTTTGCCTGTGCTGTTGTGCATAATATTTATGCCCCTGATTTTATTTGCCTCTGCTTTCCCCGTCGCTCTCGTAAAGCGTCTCCAGACACTGCAGATAATTTCCTGCCTTTTATGCTGCTTGGTTTTGATGCTCTCAGTGTGGCATCAGGTTTGTATCTGACCTGAGCTCCTGGTTTTTAACAGTTTGCTTGGAAGCAGCTGGAGCACAGGGGTTAGGTCAGGGTCAGTTTTGCTGCTTAGTGAATTAAACTTTGACTTCATGACGTTAGAAGCCGTTTTGCTGACTCACGGTTTGGGTTTGCAGGTTGATGTTTTCTGAAACCTATTTTTTATGCTGAGCAAAGACATCTGATGTAGGTGTGTAGTCTTTAAACAGCCTTCATGAGCTGACAACGTGCCTGCCTTGCCCTGAGCTGCCCTGACTGCTGAGGGCTCAAGGGGAGCAGCACCTGATTGACATGCAAATCCTGACACAGAAAGACTAAACACACATGGGGGTTATTTTTGTCTTGTGTCACAGCTGATCTTCACGGGGAGATGCTGTACCTGGTGTTCTCACTTCCCTTACACCCCTCACACCCCTGATGGTGTCACCTGACTGCACAGCTGCTGTCACTCTCCTGTCTCCTTAGTGACAGCACTCCACCACTTTCCTTGCTGGCACGTTTCCTGCTCAGTGCTGCTGCAGAGGCTGCTGCTTTTCCTCCGCTGGGAGGTAACCCAAACCCAGGACACGCCACCAGGACTGTCCCCTCCATCCTGTGCCATTCCCTGGGGGCACTGCCAGCCCCATCCCCTGCCCCATGTCTCGGGAGGAGCACTGTCTGTACACAGAGAATCCTCACAGACCTTGTGAGTGCTTCTAAAAAGGGAAAGCTGCAAGACAAGTGCTTTATTATTTAATACATATGAATCTCATCTCAGGTGGCCCTTTAACAGTTGAAAACCAGCCCTTATCAACAGAGGAGTAGGGATTTGGGAGGAGGAGGAGGAGCAGGCTGTTGGTAGGCAGACAGGAATCTGCATCCTGCTCTTGATTTGACCTTCCCGTTTGCACAGCCTGCACTGCCACACTCAGTCTGTGTGCCTGCAAAATGCATTGCATGAGGTTTACAGAAGACATTTTATTACTGTGTACTTTTAGGTCACCTTTGAGGGGTTTTGCTTTGTTAATCTTTGGAGAACGTTAGGATTTTTTATGTAAAAGAGTTCCCTATTACTGAAGACCTTCACAGGAGGAGAAGGACAGGCTGGGAGTAGCATGGCAGGGCTGTGCTTCACTGTAGTGATCTGGCTCTGTTGAACTGCTGTGCCTGAAGATAAGCTGAGTTTATCTCCTTTTCTTTTTTCTCTCCTACTTAACCTTAAAGTATTCCTCACCAGGAGAGGAGAGTGTTACACCCCAACTGTGATGGCGTGTGGGGCATGTCTGGTTCGCTGCCCCTGCTCAGAAAATTTTCTTTTCAGGGTTTTTCCTCTTCACTCAATGATTTTAATAAACAAGCCAGTGTCCTTTAGCTGTTCAACGAGGAGGGTTGTCAAGGCAGGACAGCACAAGGAGCAGCAGTGCTGCTGCAGCAAAAGGTCTCCCAGTCTGTGGGCTCTGAGTGGTGTGGGCTGATCGTCAAGACAACGGTGCTGTGCAGGCTGCCAACCTGTTTGATCTCTTCTGGGGAAGATCTGGCTTTTAAAGGAGTTTCTGCTCAGAAATGAAACATTACAAGCGTGTGGCCCTCCCCCAGCCTGCTCTTTGTTCAGAGTGGGGTTTCCAGGGTGGTTAATTCAGCTTGTGCAAATCCCTGCCTCCAGACAGGCTTTCCTCTTGTGCAGCTTCACAGTGCTCACATTCACAGATGTACAGCACTGTTAGGTTTGGGTTGGAAATTAAATACTAATTTCTGTGCATTTTTAAATGGTTTCACTATTAGCACGTTTTTGGGAACGCTTTTGAATTGGTTCAAGGTCAGTGGTAATAGTTCCTGAGTCTCTGTGTCACTTTGGAAAAAAATTTGGTAGGAATTTAATGCTGCTGAATGGCTTCTGCACATTCCCCTAAGGGGGTCACCTTTAAAAAGTGCACAAATTGCTCATTCCTGTGTGGTGTTCAGTGTCACAGTTCCTTCCATTTCCATTTCTCATTGTGTTTTTGTGTATTTTGGGGTACAGGGGTCCTCGATGCTGTTGGTAAAGAGAAACAGGGAGATGTTTCCACATTGCAAGCTGTGAAGTTCTGGTAAGAAACGCTCAAAATAGTGTCAGGAGGAGGTTTTTATCCACTGTTACACTTGTTACTGAAGTAGGAGGAATGTTTGTTTGGTTTTTTTCACTTATTTACACATGCCCCACCCCTCTTAGTGCTACTTGTGTTTGGTATTCTCCTCTAATAAAATATGTGCAGACAGAAGTGCTTGTAAAAAGATAAGGGCCAGGTTAGAAAGAGGTTCTGCCAGGGCTGGAACCAACCTTGGAGCTCCCTCTTGGCACGCAGAAAATTCCCCATCAGGTTTTCTCACTGCTCCTGGAAGATGCCATCACTCCAATTCCTGCTTCCAAACCTGTTCTGCTTTGTACATGTCACCTTCAGCCCTGCACAGGGAGATACATTGAACTCATGTCTGTAAATCTGGTGGTGTAAAGTGTCACATAACCATTAAATTTTTTTAAAGAAAAAAATTCATACAAAAAGTGTGTATTTGTGGCAATTTGAGAAGATGGATGTAGAATAAAAACAAGTCATTTTGCCTAAGCAGCAGCTGGTTGCTCATATTTAATCAGTACCTGGTTGATGCTATTTAAGCAGTACCTGGCTGATCCTATTTCCTGACGTTGTTTCTGGTATTTCCATGTCCTTTGCAGGCTGAATGTGTTCAATGTATCAGTTTATGGCAGTGTGGCTCACTCAGACTCTCTGCAGCAGTTTTTCAGACACACCCTGACTGAGGTTCTCACCTACAACCCGGTGCTGAAAGGTAGGAACGGGTGGGGAGCAGTGTCTCCAGGTGTGCCTGGAGCTCCATCCCACCCAGGCCTTGCTTAGTGGGGTCCAGCCTGGAGGACTCAGAGCCAGAAAAGCTGCCTGGCTCCTCAGCTCCTTCTCAGGGTCCATATAATCAAAGTGCCAGGCCAGACAAAAGAAATGTCATCTGGGCTTTAGGGGGTCATAGATCAGGAGAAAAACTCAAACAGAGCTTCAGCCAAGGGTGCACAGATATTTGGAGTAACATCTAGTGGCAGCCGTGGGAGAGCTCTGACCTCTGGGAACAGCTCTGGGCAAAGGAAAGCTTTGAGATAAGCCAGGCTGGCCCCACATGCTGGGTTTACACACAAGACTTGAGTGTTTTCATAGATGAGAGAAAAAGGCAGGAAGTTCTAATCCCTGATCAGTAATCGTGCAGCTTGAACTTTTTGGGAAGAATTATGTTTGAGCTATAAAATCTCTGGTAAAATCCCTGTGAGCTGTGATCTGGAGCTGCTTGCCTGTTGTGTGAGAGAGCTGTGCCATTGCTGGCTTCCAGATGAGAGAGGTAATGAGGGAAAAGCTGATTCCTTGCTGACTGTCTGTGCATGTGCCATGCCATCCTACAAGTGTGTGAGCTCTGGGATGGCAGTGACATCCCAGAGGAATGGCACAGTCCTCATGCCACAGTCCATGTTCCAAAGACAGATGGGAGAGAGAGGATTCCAGTGGGCATTCCTGGTTTGGTGTGTCTGGCTGCCAAAGGGAAACATTACCAATTTATGCCTCTTGGGTGTGTTTTACAACCTATTGCTGAAGTTTTGTTTCTCTGGATGCAGTGTCTGATGCCATCCAGAAGCAGAAAGAGTGGAGCTTCACCAGAACCTCTTCCCTGCTCACTGCCTTGTTTCGCAAAGTACGTCTGCCTGTTGTCACAGAGAACTTTATTAGGCTGGGGTTTTATTCACTGAAATACCTGAAATGAGATTGTTGAAAATTAGTGTGTTCCAGTCACAGTATCCAAACCAGCTGCCAGAAACTCTGGGCAGAAGGAAGCATGAAGGAAAAGAACTATGGGGATTTTTTTTTTTTGTGCAGAGCTCTTAATGAGAACAAAGATTCTGTTTGGAGATGTGAATTTTCACTGTTACAGAATAACATGAGTTCTGAGAGAATTGGAATATTACTGTTTGTTGTAGCCAGCAGCTACAGTTGGTAGCTGGTTGGTCAGCCTGGTTCCAAGTCAGACTGATCTCTGGGCATGGGAGGCTGATGCATGAGCTGCAGGACAGCTTGAAATAGTGACAGAAAAGCCATCTATGTGTCAATCTTGCCTGTATTTCCCTCTTTGGTGTGGCTGTATGTCCCAGCTAACAAGAGTTGCCATCACTCTCCCAGCTGTTGGTGGCATTCAGTGCAAAGGAATCCATCTCCCAGCTGCAGCAGATCCTGGAGACCCACGAGGTGAACTGGCAGCACGTCCTGTCCTGTGTTTCCACACTGGTGGTGTGTCAGGCTGAGGCTGAGCAGCTCTTCAAGGGTATGTGGGCACTGCCAGGCTGGTGAGGCCTGTGCTGCTGGGGTGGGGGAGCAGGGGAGTCTGCCTGGGATTCCTGCACAGAAAAGAACAGCAGAACATCTGCTTTTCTGTTCACACCCTCCATGTCAGTGGCATGAATGCCAGGCCTCGTGCCTGCCACCTCTCAAATTTTGTGTACAGGTCAGGGTGGTTATTTGATAATTCCCTCCATTATTAATTGGCAGAGTGATTACTGATTACTTAGCTCTAACTCACCTTTACTTGCAGAGCTTGTTTGTGAGTTCCTTGCTCTCACATGATTATCCTAGTGCTGGACTCCATGCAATTCCTGCAGGGACTCCAGGAATGTTTGACTGTTGAAAGTGCATGAAAACAATTAAATAAGACCTCAAAGGTTCCCCAGGCTGCAATACATGTCCTGCCTTATGTTTTATCACAGACATTTGTCTTCATTTACTGCAGAAAATTACAGCACCATTGTCAAGAGCAAAGTGTGAGGTTATTGTTTTATGTTCCCAGATCTACTGAGCCATCTCCTGCTGAAGGCCTTTGGGAATTTTGACATGGAAAATATGATCACCACGTTCCTCATCGCTCGTCAGGCTGCTCTGGAGGGCCCTGCTGTCTTCATGCCTTACTCTGAGTGGTTTAAGGTAAGACTAAGTGAGGCCTGACTGCTGAGCTTTGTTTTAATTTTGTGAGATAAGGCATGTTCTGCTGCATAGGGAAAGCCTTGTTCCAGACAGGATAGCCAAGAATCAGGAAGGGGGGGGGGAAAAAAGAAGAAAGAGTAGCAAGTGATTGTCCTGATATTAGGAATGGTTGAATATTTATTACTGCCTTTGTGTCTGCAAAGAATAAATTTATTTGGCTTTCCCCAGTCTTCTCTCCTTTCATGTTTTAAGTCCACCTTGCTTGCTCTAGTTATTTGCCAGGAACGCAGACATGTAATTCCTGTTGTAGTCATCATCTTGGATGGATTTCAGTGTCTTGATAAGCAGCACTGTTGTTATTGCATAAGTTGTGGGTTGTGGCAGAGGAAGCATTCCTGTCTCCTGGAGGTTTGCATGCAGCTGTAATTGGTGTGTGTGACCTTAGAGATAATTGGTTGTTGCTTTTAATTGTAAACAGGTGAGTATTTTAGGGATGCAAATCACCACGTAAATTCAACCTGGAAATTCCTTTGTATGAGTTTGCAAATGCAAGCCCAGCTTTAGTCAATAGACTGTTCAGGAGGTATCAAAAGGTAAACTGGTTGTGTTCTGTGTAGTCTCAAACTGGTTATTTTCCTTGGAATGCCCAGATAAACCTGTGTAGGATCCTACAGATTTGTGTTTTCCTCATGAATCTCAATTCTTTGGTGGATCTTGGTGTTGCCTTGATTAACTCTGAGGGTTCTCATGGCAGCAAACTTCTGTAGAGACTTCTGTGAGTCTCTGCTCTGAGAGCTGGAGCCTCTCTGCTCTGGAGCCAGGCTGGGAGGGCTGTGAATGTTCACCTGGAGAAGAGGAGGCTTTGGGGTGAACTTAGAGCCCTTTCCAGTGTCTAAAGAAGCTCCAAGAGAGCTGGAAAGGGACCTGGAACAAGGGCCTGGAGGGACGGGAAAAGGGGGAATGGCTTCCCACTGCCAGAGGGCAGGAGAGATGGGATATTGGGAAGGAATCCTTCCCTGTGAGGGTGGGGAGGGGCTGGCACAGAGTGCCCAGAGAAGCTGTGGCTGCCCTCTCCCTGGGAGTGTCCAAGGCCAGGTTGGAGCCACCTGGGTCAGTGGGAGGTGTCCCTGCCCATGGCAGGGGGTAGAATGAGGTGGTCTTTAAGGTGTCCCTTCCCACTCAAACCATTCTAGGGTTCTATAAACTTTCTCTGGAGGCTTTTCTTAATAAAAAATTCCCCTGAATTTCCAGAAACACAATGTCTGGGATTTTTGAGCTGAGTTACAGCTCTGCTGGAATAAGGATTCTCTCCACCCTGAAAGGCTGTCTTGTCCTTTTGCCATGTTTCAGGCTTCCTTTGGGAATGCTGGGGGCCTCCATGGGAGCAGTAAGAAAACTCTGGTCTTCCTCTTCGAGTTCCTGTCCGAGCTGGTGCCCTTTGAACCCGCCCCATACCTGAAGGTGAGAAGGGGCTGACAGAGGTGGTTTTCAGATCCAGAGCTGCCCCAAAGTGCCTTTGAGTAGGCTCAGCTCAGTATTAATGTTCTTATAGTAACTGCATTATTCAAACCCTGTTCTATTTGTTTGTTGTTGGAAAAAATTGCCAGTTGCCATGAAAATTGTTTACCCTAAACCAAGCCATAATGAGGACTATTTGAGGTAAATGACTGGAAACATTAGTCAGAAATTTACTCTGGTTTCCTGCAAAAATGGCAAATCTGGCTGTGAATTTCCTCTTTCAGGTCCATATAATGTACCCACCTTTCGTGGCAGCAAAACACCGGTCCCTGCTCCTGGAGTACATCACTCTGGCTAAAACCAGACTGGCCGACCTCAAGGTCAGTGAGAATGGTTTCCTTTGAGGAGGATTCCTTCTGAATGTGTCCAACCCTGCTCTGTGTGATCACCTGCACCTCTGTACCCTCACCCAGGTGGCCATAGAGGACATGGGGCTCTATGAAGACCTGTCTTCCACCGATGAGGCTGTGCAGGTACTGCTGCTCTGTCTCCCAGTTTTCTCACCAGCCATGTCCCTTTTCTTCTGGAAAAGCACTTGGGTTACCCACCTCCCTGCCATTTCAATTTGCAGCATGTTGAGAGTTCTCTAGTTTTAGGCCAGAGGGATTAGTGGTCATAAGAACAAGGTCTCCCCAGATTTTAGGAAAACTGGAGTGACATTTTCTGTGTATCTCTACTCTTTTCATTAGAGCAGACCATCTGTGTTCTGTGGGGCCAAAGTGTGGATATTCAAAGGGAATTTGGGGATGGAATCTACAGTCTGCAGCTTCACACTGTGGTTTATAACAAATTTTGGGTAACAGCAGTAATTTATAAGGAAGCATTTGGCTTTATCATTCCTTCCTGTATTTTGGTCAGACTAAGAGGCCTCACTTATGTAGTCAGTCAGCTGAGTACATGAAATACAGCCTAGAGACAAGGCACTTAAATATATTGCAAGAAATCTAGTCCTGTGATGAACTGACAGTCATAAGTGAAGATTTAATTCATTTTTTCCAAGTCTGATCTGTTTGTCAATTGAGAAACTTGTTTGAGGTGTGCTATGGCTCAAACAAGAAACCTGGAGCAGCAATCCCGTCTGCCTGGAAGTAGATGATGGATCTTAATTCCACAAGTACAACTAAAATACAATCACAATAAACCAAATTCAGAACAGAAAAGGGAGGTTTATCATCACCCTCAATTTCTCACATCTTTCTCTTGTTCCTTGTGTGAGGCAGCCCCAGGGCCAGGCACTCCGTGATGTTGAAAAGGCCCTTCAGATATTTGAAAACACAAGGAAGATCCCAACATCTGTGATAGAAGCCAGGTACTGTGTGCTTTTCAACTCTTCTTGAGTAATAATAAATAATAATAATAATAGCCAAGTCCAAATCAAAATAAGGAAAAAAGAAAAATTGAGGAAGTAAGCAATGGAGGTTTGGGCAAGTTCTTCTCACTTCCTCAGAAGTTATTTTAATAGAGAATATTTGTGGAGAGAGTGTTAAAAAGGCATGTGCACCCCTGCAAGAGAAGTCCAAAATTGCTATACTAAATGGTAAAAGTAAAGAAATGAATAACTACTGGCTAACCTAAACCTGGTTTGACTGTGGTTATTGCCATGAATATTTCATATTTGCACAGCCAAATTAATTCCTGGGGTAAGGAAATTGCACTTTGGACCTTGGGCATTGTCAATATTTTGCTGTTTATTTTCTCAGCATTTTCAGGAGACCATATTACACTTCCTGGTTCCTTCCTGCTTTGCTCAGGCCACGTGTGGTCAGTATTTGGCTTTTTTTGCTCCTCCCATGAGCTGTGTTTGTACACAGCTACTTTGCCCCTAACCTGTCTCTTTCTCTGTTGCAGCTCCCTAAAACCCCAGATGCACACATGGCTTTTATAGACTCTCTGAAGAGGTATTGAGACTTCCCAGGGTTATTTTCTGTGCTGCTGGGCTTTCTTTTCAGGACATTTGATATCAGATTGTCAGAGGCTTTGACACCTTGGTTACAACCAACCTCTTGGCAGGGCTTGGTGGCCTGGGTCTGTGGCTTGCAGGTTGTGGATGGAGGAGCTTGTCTGTGTAATCTTCAGGTCTGTAATTAGTCCTCTGGCCACTGTGAAATCATTATCTAGGAGTCACTCTGGCTCCAGGCCAGGTATATTTTAATGCAGATTCTGGGGGCTACAGCTGAATATAACATTTCCCCAGGAATATGAGCCCCTCCTGTGTAAAAAGCTGTTTGAGAGAGGATATGGGAGGAGTGGGAGCTGAGACTAAAACGTCTGTAAGTGCTCAAGGGACACCAGGATGGTGCCCCAGGAGGACAGAGCCCCTCTCAGAACTCGAGCTTGCCCTGCATGCATGATTAAAAGGGCTTTTCTGCATTGCACAAACAGCTTTATTTTACATCCAGTAGTTCCTCTGTAACCTCACATGAAGGAAAAATGTTTGCAACACTGCCTGCAAATGAGCTGCTTGGTCCTGCCTTGTCGTTCCAGTCTGGCTCTAAAATTAAAGACTGGATCATTCTGTGAAATTAAAGTTGTAAGAGAAGCAGCTGAGTTCCAGGAGCCTCGTGGGATGTGATTTTAGCACTGAGTGCCTGCCCAGGAAGGAGAGGTCACACCTTGGGCTCAGCACGTTCGTGTTTTACATGTTTGAATGCTGCAGCTCTCACTCTCAGCAGATCTTAGACACCTACTTGATATGAAATAGGTATTAAAGCAGGAACTAATAACAAATATATTATTGTTTTTTTGTGTGCTACATGTGTGCAATACTTGCTGTGAAAGATTTGGATAAAACTCTCGTGTCAGATGATTAAAAAATTCTTCAGATGCTCTTTATGCTTCAGAGCCCCTCTAATTACATTTTGTAGCAAAGCTGTTGTTTAGGCTTATATTTAATAAAGCTGCAGTTTGTGGTTATGCAGGTTAATAAATCTCTTCTTTTTTATTGTAACAGAGCTGATAAAATACCCCCAAACATGTATTCCACGTACCTGCAAGCCTGTCATGCCATGAAAGAGAAGATGTTACAAGGTAAAAAATACAACAATATACTTATGGACCAGTTTGAAAGGTTAATTTTTCCATTGATGGCCTCCTGAATTGAAAATTCTCAGAGTTTTGTGGCTGAATAGGTCTTTAATCCAGGCTTAAATAAGTGTATGTCCTTTGTGTTGTATCCAGGTATTAAATAGTTACTCCTGTAGTGACTTTCTCTGCCAGTCCTGCTTGGGTGGGAGTTTTGCAGTCCCTGGGAGCTCTGTGCTGTGCTGAGGCTGCAGATGATGCCTGAGCCTGAGCTGGCTGAATTCCACCTCTGAGACCTCTCCATGAATCAGCGTTTGCAGCCTGAGCTGCTCAGCCTGGGCTGGGAACCTGCTCTGCTGGGAGCCTGCTCTGCTCATCCCTTGTGTCTGAGCTCCTGGCATCCTCTTCTAAGGGAGGATTAGGGCAAGTTAAGGGAGCAGGAGGGGCTGGGAAAGGATTGCAGCTCCTGGTTTATAGGTGTTTGGGTGGGAGGGCCCTGCTGATTTCAGGTCCCATTGTTGCAGCATTGCTGGGTCAGTGTAATTAATGGGTATTTAATGAGCTCTGCTGCCTCTTATCAGCCAGTGGGTCTTCTAACACCCCTTCAGATGTTTTATACAAAATGGAAAGGTCAGGCTGGTGAGCAGAGATTGTTCCCAGAGCGCAGTGGGGATAAGTTCCAGATTCACAGTCTGACTATGGAGAGAAACGTACGCCCCCTCCCGCCCCTGCTCGGGGCCTTTGGGGCTGTGTGGAGATGCTGCGGCGGGGAGGGGGGGCCAGGGCGGCCCCAGGCACGGCAGCTGTGCAGCAGGGCTGCCTGCGGGGTTGGCCTGACAACGGCGGGCTGAGGTCCCTGCGGGCCGGATGGGGATCCGCAGGATCCCGCGGCTCTGCGGGGCTCGCTGCCTTCCACTGACCTCTAGCGGCTCAGCCCGAGCCCTGTCCCCGCCTCCTGTCAGCCCTGTCCCCTCCTGCCCCCTGCTCTGCCCCTGGGCTCTGCACAGAGCCTGGGTTGGGGGCAGGGTTGAATCCCAAACCCTGTCCCCGCTCACTCTCGCACACACGTGTGACTCACTTGACTCCTAACTCCTTGTTTTACAGCGTGTTTACGACCAGGATTAATTTCAACCTTTGTTATTTGCTGTTCTTGTTCCTGGGTGATTTATTCTTGGCCCTCCTACAAGGAGCTGTTCCTGTCTAACGAACTCGGGGTGGGTTTTGGGGCTGTGGCAGTTGCTGGTGGCATCTCTTTCTAGTGGCTTAAGGAATTCCTTTTATTCTTTCAAACAAAAAGCCAGAGTAATATATAACATCTGGAGGAAGTGCATGGTGTTGGCTTGAGGAGAAGCTGCTGATGTATCCATGCTGTAATGTCTGTCTGCATTTTGAGTCTGACTCCAGTCTTCTGAGGAGAGCAAGTGTTTCTGTGAAGGGCAGAGCTAAAGGAAGTGGAAAGAAAACTCTGAAAGCAGAACTTTTTTTGCCTCTTGTTTTTAAAAACTGAACTCCTCTCTGCAAGTAGGCATAAACCCATCAATTATTAATTAAATAGCACACCCTGAATGCAAAAACAAAGCTCTGTGTGTGGCAGATTGACAGTTTGGGGTTTTGTCAGAGCTTCAGGAAAAGTAAATTCTGCTTTTCCAGAAAGTGCACACAGAGATTGCTGAATGCATGTCCTCTCTTCCTTGTCTAGATGACTCCAAAGAGGAGCCCAGCCATTCCAAAGAGCCTGTTGAGCAGCTGAAGGCTGAACTGGCTCACCTCAGGATGCTGGTTGTGGACCAGGCTCAGTGGGAAGGTATGAGGGAGGGAGTTACAGCTGCTCCTCACTGAGTGTCCCAAAAGCTGCCTGAAGAAAGTGTGGCTGATGTCAGCCAAAGCCACTGCAGGAGTTACTGCCACTGCTAGCTGATGCTAGTCAGAGCTGACAGTCCTTCCAGCTATGAATATATGCATGACAATGTCTGTCTCATGCTTAATTTGGGACTCCAGCTTTGTGAGATCACTTGATGCCACCCCAGTCTCTGCAGCCCCACTCCTGGGCCCCCCCCCGGTAACTTGCGCCCCTTTGGAAAACTTTTTTTTCTGGTGTGAAAAACTATTCCTGAGTTGTTGGTAATAGTACAGGGAAAACACAATGCTGCATGTGCTGATCACTGTGTCCCAGCTAACATTCTTTGCTCATTAAAGCTTTCCCTAGCATACCTGGGGCTCTGATCAATTAACTTATCTATCTCACTGGCTGTCCTTGCTGCTGTGGGGGGCTGTAAATGTCTCATGCCTGCTGCCCTGATCCCCCTCCCCTCCTGTTACCTCCTTGCAGGTGTGCCAGCCCAAATTGCTGTGATTTCCCACAGACTCCGGGGTGTCCTGGGTGACAGCAGTGCTGAGAGTGAAGCTGCTCCTTTGACCTCTCCAATCCACATCTCCATTCCTGCCCCCAGGCTGGAACTCTGCCATCAGAGCGTGAGCACCATCTGGCTTGGGGTGGAACCAGTGGGGCTGGGCAAGGGATGGCAGGTGTGAAAGGCTGCTTTGTGTGCAGAGAGCAGGAAATGCACTTCTTTTGTCTCCCTTGTCCTGCCCTGCACAGACTATTCCTGTGTTTTAACCTCCTGGAGGTTGTTGGATGAGGAGATCCAGAGATACGTTCTGGCAGAACAGTCCTGTGAGGAGCAAGGCTTTCCTCAGCAGCCTTGTCTAGGTGTTTGTTGTGTCCTGGGATCATTCCTGCCTGTTATGGCCTGAATTTTCCATCCTTAGTGCCAGTGGAACTGTTCAGCTTGGAGTGAATATCATTAACCAACGTGTCTCCTTGTTTTAATGTCAGGAAACATATTATGTACAAAGCAGAAAACTAGGTCTAGATATCCAGCCTGACAAGCAGGAACTAGCAATGTGGTTTCTATTCCAGGTTTTTATTCCTGGGTTTTTTTTTTATTTCAGGTTGTTGATCTTCTGCTGACATCATTCTGCCAAACCCTAATTGCTGCTTCCTCTTTTAACCCTCCTGACAGGTAAGATGTGAGTCAAAAGAGTAGGGAAATCAGATCTGGTTGAGGTACCAGAATTCCAGCACCTGTCCAGGGATGGGGATGGACTTTGGCTGCTTATTCCCACTGTACCAGGCTGGCAGTTGCAGGTTGCTTCACTCTGAGCTTCTGCCCCCTAAGAACTTAGGCACTTTGAAGTATCTGTGTAAATAAAACGTGTTTCTCCTGTGTTGTTACTGATCCCTGCAGAAAGTGGCCTTTGGCTCTGCTTTGTGCTCTGTGAGAAGGTTTAAACACTCTCCACAGTCAAGACGTGCTTGGGCTGGTGTTTGCAGCTCAGTGGTGGGGGATGGCAGTGGAGCAAATCCTTTTTGTCCTGGGATTACTTCCTCCCTGGCAGGGACTCATTTGATTCTGGCCTGGCTGAGGAGGGAGAGGCAGCTCTGCTGTGCCCCTGGAAGGACTGTTGATAGCAGATGATGTAGCAGAGCCTGTAAACATTATGGGCAGCATGTCAGTGGAAAATCACTTTGTTGGGAAACAGCAAGGTGCTGAGGAGCTGGGGAGCTGGCTGGGAGCCAGCTGCCCTGGCTTCTCTCCCGAGGGCAACGTGCTCTGGCAACCAGAGCATTCTTCCCTCTCTTACACTGCTTTGCCTGCCCTGAAGCAGATGAATGAGTGTTAAAAACCTGTGCTAGAAACTCTGTGATAAACAAGAGTCCCAGGGAATGGTCTCTAAACCCAACTCCCACCTGATCTCCTCTGAGGATGGGTTTTTCTGTCAGCTGGGTGGGAAAGGCCCTCCCTCCCTTCCTCTGCTTTGCAACAGGACCTTGTGATACCAACTCCTTTTTGCTCTGTTTTTGTTTTTTTTTTTATGCCATTTGTTGCTCTGCCTCTGTTCACCTTGTGCCCCAGGCAGCCCCTCCTCTCCTTGTTGTCACCTCAGAGGTCACTTTGGCCTTCTAAGATGACAACAAGCATTTGAGATATCATCAAATAAGTGAGGCAGGGCACTGGTGAGGGTCATGTCTGTAAGGGTTCTTTGCTCAGGTGCCCCAAAACTGTCCCTTCCTTTGAGCCTGGGAATGGAATGATAATTGTGCTGTCTTTACAGACAAGTGTGGCTCAGCTTCAGGGTGTTTAAGCATTTTTAATCACCTCTTCCTGCATAACTAAAATGAGTGTGTGGTGTCACCCTCTGCAGGCAGGGCCCATGCCTCTCCTTGTTGGTGAAGATGATGTGTGGACACAGGAATCTCTTACCTGCACTTCTGGCCAGGCTCTGCCAGCTTATTTATCATCAGGTCAGTTTTCCAACCAGGAATCCTGTGGCTGTAGAGTGCTAAAGGCTTTCCTACTCCATTTCCTGGGCTGGGGGACATGGAACTGTCTGGGCTGCACTATGGAGGGACTTCATTGGCCTCCAGGCTTCCAAAAATAATCCCATTTTGGTGGTTAAACAGTGTGGAGTTGCCCTCAGGAATGTGAAGTGAATGTTCTACAGAAATACTGCTGTGGAAGGTTAATGCATTCTGAGATTCACTTTAACAGAAGCTAAAATAGGCAAGTTTAGGAACGAGGCAAAACAAAAATAGTAGAATTCTTCATTCCCAAGCTTCCACATTGAGTAATTCAGTTGTCCAAATTCAAAATTAAAATAAAAAACCAGAAATCTGGGCTGCAGCAACACATGGTTTTCTTATTAAAGAATTATTTGTTTTATTTTCTCTACCCTGTAATATTTCAAGGACAAAAATAACAGGCTGATAGTCTAAACTAGCTGTCAGAAGCTTGGAGAGTCTCAAATTCTGAATTTACAGCAAATTGCTTCAAGTTGCTGTGTTACAGAAACCTCCAGTTCTGCTGCAGGTTGTGTCTCATCTGCTCCACTGATATTGCTGCACTAATTTGTCAGTGAGCAGAAGCAAAATTCTGCTGCTTCAGTAATTCCCGTTTATTTTCTCCCCTAGAAAGGTTGTTTTGGTACAAAAGGAATGTTACAAGATACAAATAAAGTACTACAATGTTAGGAGTGAAATGTTAAAATGTAGTAAGTAAAACATTACAATGAGTCAAATGAAGTGTAAAAATGCTACAAAGCTATAAACAAAATTTCTTTCTTTGGTTCTTTATTCACTTTGCCTTGCAGGGTCCTTCCCTGACTGATGTCCATATTTTAGGACTGGCAGCTTTTGTGATCCACTTAAGTGAATCCAGAGCTTTAATTCCTGGAGTGGAAGCCAATTTTGGGATTTCCCAGCCTGTTCCTGGAAAGGCCCTTTCCATTTCTGAGTTCTGGACCTGCTTGCTCACGTGCAGGACAGAAGAGTCCTTTGCCTTCTGCATGAGGTGAGGTGATGCATCCACCACCTCCTTGCTTCCCCAGCTGAAGGGGATTTGGGATGCTGGGAAAGCTCCTGTGGAGGATTTCCAGAGCATGTGGAGGTGATGGAACAAACCAGGTAACAGAGTTCTTTCTTTTTCTCCCTCAGGTTTTGCACTGCAGCAGCAACATATCTGATGTGCAAGTTTTCATCCTGTTCTCTTGACGATTTTTGTGCCTTGACTCCTCCTGGCCTGATTAAAAAGGTAAAAAGCTTTGCTACTATCCATGAGAAGGTTCAGTCTCAGCCCAACTTCCTGCTGCAGGACCCTGTGCAAACATAACTTACACCAAGAAAACAATATAAAAGTGCATCTTTGTGCCCTCCCCTCTTACTGCTTGGTTTATCTGCTGGTTTGGCAGCTCCACACAACCAGAGGTGGCCCTGGGCCCGCTGCTGTGACAGCCACGTGCAGGGTGTCCTGTCTCTGTTCCAGCTGCAGCACCTCGTGCCACGGCTGAGCTTGGGAGCTCGGGGGGGCCTGTGTGAGGAGGAGAAATCTGCCCTAAGCTGGAGTTCCCTGTCCTGCCCCAGTCTGAACTACAGAAGAGCCAGCCTGTGTTTATGGAAGCAAGCACGCTTCCAGGAGCTCTTGAAGGAAAAAACATTCCAGGTACAAATCTTTTCCATCTCTTAGATTCACCCTGTAATTCTCTCTTTTTTTTTTTTTTTTTAGATCTGCCCCCTCTGCAGTTTCCTTATTGGTGATCAAAAGCTTCTTGTAAGAGCTTAATGCCTGAAAAGTTGGTCTGACAGCTGGGATGTGTGCTCAGAGTTAGTTGAGGATTTTGATGGTGATGATAAGGCAGAAAGAGAAAACCAGAGGTGAAACTTTTGTGTCCTAGTTCTTGGAAAAGCAGGAAGCTTGGCAAGCTATGCTATATCAGCAGGAAACTGTTCAGGAACTGTAGAGCAAAGGCCTGTCCATCACCCTGGCTCCCTCCTGTCCTCTCTGTGAAGGGATGGTGAGGCAAATAACCAGAAATCTTTGCTGTTTTGATGCTTGTCTGAATGTCATAGTTCCCCTGAGCCACCTGAGCACCTTGGCCCTGCCTTGCTGGAAGCAGGTCACCATCTCAGCTGTTCTCTTTGTACCACCCTTGTGGTGTGTCTGACTTGACAGACTTTCTTTTTTAACCTACTTCCTCTAAAACCAGTTTGTGCAGAGGAGTTTGTGGTGTTCCTAGAATGACTCCTTGTGTTTGGCTCGATGTGCAGGGCTGAAACACCTGTGTTATAACCCCTCTTTGATGCTTTCACCAGCCTGTCTGACTGAGGTGCTTTGCTCATTTTAGCCTTTATTTCTAATAACACACATTCATTTTGGTATCTGGGCTTGCAGGTGATGAGTATGTTTGGAATTGTCAGGGGGTGGGGGGAGTGTAAGACAGGACTTTCTGTGAATTTTTGAAGGCCAGTGGGGTTTTAGCTTGGTTTTCTTGCAAGAAAACAGCACAGAAACCTCTTGATGTATCCTTTTTCATGTCTCTTAATCCACCCAGGATTGTATCTGGGGATGAAGTAAAGGTGGGTTTTAAATTGGAAAGCAGGTGGCTGTTCTGCACAAGTGCCTTCCCATTCCTAAATCCTTGCTTTTCACAGCTGTCTTTCAGAGAGTGGCTGCTGATGGAGCTGGAGGTGTGCCCTGAAAAGGATATTCTCTCTGCTTCAGAAAGGTAAGTGCAGAGGCACCCTTGGAAAGAGAATAGTCCAAGAGTCTTCTACCACAAGTAGGGCAAAGGAAAATTAGGAAGTAGATAAACAGCTGCTGTGGTTTGTCCCAAGTTAAGCCCTGCTGGAATGAGGGGTGTGTGTTAACTTGAGGAAGGCCAGCCTGGACAGGGCTTGAAGCAACCTGGTCTAGTGAAAAGTGTCCCTGCCCGTGGCAGGGGTGGAACTGAATGAGCCTTAAAGTCCCTTCCAAACCATTCTGGGGTTCTGTGAAGCTCACCAACACAGCTTGCATGTGCAGCCCTTCCAAATAACTTGGCACAAACCCTCCCTGTTTCCAGAACTGGGAGCTCACCAGCACCAGGATGGGTGGGATCTGCTGGAGGACTCTTCATGTCTGTACTTCTGTGGTGCTTTTATCTGATCACACATCATTCATCACACTTATGTGAGCTTCCTTTTGCATCAAGGGAAGGGCACCATCCAAGCAGATTTCCCATCTCCTTTTTCATATCCCAGACAGGATTTCCATTACTGGGCCATCTATCAGCAGTATCTTCCTGCACCTTCTGCTGCTGGTGGCTGTGATGGAGACCTGGAGAAGGCATGTGGAGTTATTATCAATGCCATCCTGGATTCCTCACAGAGGTATTCTGTATCATGGCTTCCATTTCTGCTAATGACCTTGAAGCTGTGAACTAACTGGAAGCTTGTCCCTTCCATGGGGCTGTGGAAGCCATTCCCTTCTGGTCTGGCTGGAAGGGGGAGCTGGGAGGAGGCCCTGTGTGACTCACCAGTCTTTGCATAAGCATCTTGCTTTAGGTGACAGAGGTCTGGGGCTGCAGCCACAGAGAGGCCTTAGTCTGGTGTCTTTTTTTAAGTTGACTTTGTACTCAGATTTGTTTGGCCAGACAAGCATCAATTCCCCAGGGCAGTGGCTGGAGCTGGAAAATGAGGAGGGAGGTTAGGGGAGAGCTGCTGTCTCAGCTACAGCTTATTTAAGGCACATTAATGTTTGAGCTCTGTTCATCTGAAGCATCTGACTGTATTTGATCTGTGCTCTCCCCTGGGCTAACAGGGGTAGTGACCTGGTGTGTCCCTTCATTTCAGGCTGGACCTGGGTGGCTGTGGCCAGGCAAAGACATCGCTCAGCCCTGAGATTCTCTGCAGGCTGCAGGTGATTTCACACTGTGATGTGTTACCTGAGTGTTCCCTCACACCTTGATGTTTGTGAGGCTCCCTTCAGCTCTCGTGTGTGAGCAGACTTGGGGGGACTGAGAGAAATATCTCTTACTGATCTCTTTGTGTTTCTTCAGAGAAACAAAGAGGGTTTGAGTGCAGGCTGGTGTGTAGCCCTCACTGTTTCCCCCCACACCCTGTTCAGGAGCTGGTGCTGGAGCTGAGGTGCAGGCACAAGCTTCTTCCTGGCTGCTCGACTGCCCAGAGACACTTCCTGTTCGAGATTCTCCAGGGAAGACTGACAGACAGAAAGCATGGATCTGCTTTGGGAGAGCAGCTGTGGAGGCAGCAGGAGCTGCTGCTGCACAGAAGGTAAATGCAGGTCTGAGCAGCTGGGAATACCTCCAACAGCCCTGCTGCTCAGAGCAGGATGGTGTGTACAGTGTGTCCTCCCCTCTGATTCCACAAGTGACAGTGACACTGTATGTCATGGTGACAGTTGGGTAAGGGACATTTATTCCCTGGTACTCACCTCAATTAACTTCATTTCCATATGCCATCTTTTGCTACCTGTTGCCCCTGCCAGTAAACTGTGTTTCAAAGACCACACATCTTCATGGCAAGGCTGATTCTCTGCCTGGCAGTAACCTCAATTTTTCATTCTTCCCTGCCTAAGGATTCTGGTGGGGCTCCCTGCATCCACCCTGATCACCACATGTCAGAAAGGAAGGAAAACAGTGCTGGACTGTGAAGACTTTTTCCATTTTGTGAACTCAGAGCTGGTATGTGTCATGAGCCAAACAGTGATTCCTTGTTGGTAAATTGATAAAGACCATAAACTTGGGTTTAGGGCAGGAGGTTCAGTGCAGCCAAACTGTCCAGAGAAGCTGTGGCTGCCCCATCCCTGGAAGTGTCCAAGGCCAGGTTGGAGCCACCTGGGATAGAGGGAGGTGTCCCTGCCCGTGGCAGGGAATGGAACAAGATTGGCTTTAAGGTCCCTTCCAGCCCAGATGACTCCATGACTGTGAATTTGGGGTTCATTCATATGGAATTTTGGTGACATTTTATGCTATCGAGAGCGAATCCTCGAGAGCCACCCACTCCTTGTTTGGTGAGGTGTGTTAGAGACAAAGCCTCAGTGTTCCTTGGAAGGGGCTCAGCATGAGCCCTTTTCCAATCCCTTTGTCATGCCAGGGTGCCAGGGTGTTAAACTGATTTGCTGTAGAGTGAGATCCTCCTCATCCTTCTGTGAAAATATACCAGAAAAACATCCTGCAGCTTTCTGGGGGAAGGTCACCTGACTTGCAGGTCCCTCGGGACACTGCTTTGTGCTCTGAGGAGCACTGATTCCTATTTATTCATCCTGGCTGACCTTTCCAGGCCCTCCTGCACTGTGCTATTAAGCATAACCAGAAGCCTCTGTTCATCCCAAGGCTGTTAGTCCGTCTGCTGGTGCCATCCCAGACACGTGGTGTGCAGGGATGCAGGGACTGTGCAGCACTAGTCGTGGGGTTGCTTTATATAGAAACCACGTTTCTGCCATCAGGATTCACAGGGTGATTCTGTGCTGTCTGAGCCACGTTGTCCCAGACACCCAAAATGCTCTAAGGAAATCATATTCCAAAGGGAAGGAATGATTTATTTTTTTTTGTTCCCTTCTCCTTGTCTTCCTGCAGAAGAACGTCTGTTCCAGAGGGTACGCGCTCTCCTACGACATCACAGCTCACTTCTTCAGGGTAACTGCTGCTTTTGTCACTCTGCCTCACTGCCCCTGCTCTGAGCTTTCCTTACCAGAACACCTGATACACCAGGTGTGCCCCTCGTACCCTTGTTTTGAGAGCTCCTGATGTAATTCCAAGAAGAGCAGTAATCCGGGAAAATGAGAAGTAGCAGCAGGAAGAAGTTGTAGTGATGAATTTTAATACAATGCAGCAAAGCCGGTGGGGGAAGGAGCTGTTGGGCACATGTTTCTTTTGCTGAGCCATGCTGACCCCTACAGTTGTGTCTGATTAGTTCACACACATGGCTCAGCTAGGGACTTGGAGCAGCAGAGTGGGAAGTATGTGTGGAGTCATCCTGTCATTTATCCTCTTCCAGGGCCTGCTTAATGCCAGCTTGGACTGTGAGGAGGCAGCAGAAGGGGTCAACAATGCTCTGACAGCCTGTCAAACCAAGTGTCCCCTGGTGCTCCTCTCTGCAGCGGTAACTGAGCTCAGTGTGGTGAAGGTTGGGAGATCTGGGAGAGATTCAGAGCCCTTGTTTCAAACACTCAGTGTGTAACGTCCAACAGAAACTCTGAATGCCTTTGGGAAATTGCAGAGTGTTTTTGAGCCCTTGGTACCACTGCTGCCAGCTCTGGGCTCCTTGGAGTGTTGCCACAGGGGCTGTTTTGGAGTGGGGAGCTGGGAGGCTTGTCTTGGTCTCCGATGCACCACAAGGGTCTGGTTTTTACATGCCAAGCAACTAAACAGCACGGATTTTTTTCCCCTCTGCTGTGTGTAACTCCCCATGTGCTGTGTCACACGGGGATATGTGTTTTATTGCATGAGATGAGCATGGACATCACCTTTTGTGGAAGAGTTCTTTCACTCTGACTGGTCCTGCCAGAGGAGTTCCAGGGCACAGTGGTACAAGGATGGTCACAAATGACCCTCTGCATTTCCAGGATGTGAAATGTATCCCATTTCTCATGTGTGTATGCACAACTTAGACGTTTTCATCAAGGAGAGGTTAAAAATCCCTTTGTCTCAGTACCTGGCTGTACCTGACTGCACCCAAGCACAGAGCACCCCACCACTAATGCTGCTGCTTTCCACCTTTGTTCCCAGCTGTGGTGGCCGAGGCTGGAGCCAGTCCTTTGCTCTCAGTGGAAGAGACTCTGTGGGACTCCACTTGCAGAAGAACTGGACAGACTGAGGGGCTGGCACTCCTCAGGTACCAGGTGTGTGTGAGGGATGGAGTGTGGAGCTGCTGCCCTGGAGGGTCCAGCCCTGGGAGCCCCAGGATGCTCACATGGGGTTAGGTTTGCAGAACAGCTCTACAATGACTCCTTTGTCGGGTTTAAACTCAAAATGGGTCACTATAATTATTTAGACTTGCCCCTGTGTATAATGTGGGTCAGAGTGCTTCCCCATAAGGAAAAGGGAATCTCTGCAGAGGAGGCTCAAGGCAGAGTCCTGGTTAGACAAAGCCTCAGCACAAGGTTGAGTCATTCCCTGGAGCTGCCACACCCTTCAGTCCCTGGATTTGGGGAATTTGGGCTCCTAAAGCTGCTGACTGGCTGTTTGCTTCCCTCTTTACCTATCCTTATGCTCTCTGTCAGCACCCTGCAGCTTTTCTCCAAAAGCTGGGTATTTATGTAAGAATCTCCTTGCAGGTTATGGCAGGTGATAATCACATGCTTCTGTAGTGTAGAGTTACCTACCTGTCCAGCTGCTGATAAAAGAGATTTGGGAATGCTTCTGTCTGTTTTTTTCCTTTAAACTGTCTCCATGTAACATCCAACTGCAGGAAAAAAAATGCAGAGAATAATTTGTGACTGGGACAAAAAAAACTTGCACCTTTACCCAAGTGCCCCACTTCCTCCTCATTCACAGCTGCATTTTTACCCCTTTTTTCCCTCCAAACCCATTACATGCTTTTTTGTCTCCCAGATTCCTTTGTTCAGGAGCAGATTTCCCTCTCTCTGACCCTCCTTGGCTCTCAGCTGCCTTCCTCCACAGTGCCATCCTACAGCAGTCACCACGTGGACGAGGGAGAGAGGCACTGAAGAGGCTGGGGACTGACAAAGAGCAGGCAAGGCTGAGTGCATTTCATGTGTCTGCTCTTCCCTACACCTGAAAACTAGAAATAGAAGAAAAGTTGTCCTGAGATCGTGCTGTATCCCTGGTAATCCCTCTTGGGAAATCTTGCTGGTGGCTAGTTGATAAAGGGTGACTGTAAATTACCAGTTGCTAAAAGGCAAAGTTGTTCCAAGCTTAAACTTTTAGCCCAGACTCTGGCTCCCTTGAAGTCAGGGAGGGCTATTCAATGGTGCCTTTAAACCTGAAGCTGGAGAGAACCTTGCAGAGGGTGAGAGCTCAATCCATGGCATGCCAGGATCCCCTCTCCATCTGGCAGTTCTTGTGGGTTTTAGCTCAGGCAACTTTTCTGGAAGGTTGAGATCCAGGAAGTTTGTGAGACAGCAGTGAAGCATTTTAAGGGCTCTGGGAAGTCATGCTGGGAATCCCAGGGACAGATTTCCTGATTGTTTGCCCAAGTCTGGTCCAGGAAATGCCTCTGCCTTTCACCATGCTCAGTACCCTCAGTGCGGGGGGATTCTCTGAAGGGCTCTGCTGAGAAGGAAGTCAGGCTGCTTGATCTTGCAGGGAAGAGTCAGGATTAGAGCACATCCCCTGTGCCAAGAGGTTCACAGGTAACAGAGCTGATCAGAACCTGCACCCAGTGTTTACTCTGGAGGTTTATTGCTCCAGGCAGCAGTTACAGCAGCAGTTCCTCTTCCTGTGGGATTGACTCCTCCACTGTTTGTACTGGTCTGGAGCCAGAAACTGTTGTCACTGAGCTGATATCAGCATTTAGTACACAGGAGATAACAGCAGCTTTTACCCTGAAAATCCTGGAGGGTGCCTGGGAGGGCTGAGGGTAACTGAGGTCCCAGCAGGTGAAACACACTGTGCTTGTAGTTCATCCAGGCCCAGCCTGGGAATACACCTGGTGAAATGTTATTCCCTGGTTGGAAATGCCAAGTTCCAAGTCACCACTGCAGGTACAACCAACAGGCAGAACCTCCTTTCCTTGCAGGTTCTTGTTTCCTTGCTGTTCTTCTCGCTCCTGGATCTCATCTCAGCCAAAATAGCACCAAAGGTGAGTTCAGCCCCGAGGGAATTCTCATTACACTGGATGTGTCTGATCAGCTTGGCTTGCTGCCCAAAAATGCTTTGTACCAGCACTGGGAAGGCTGGGAGCTTGTTCTGCCAGGAGGAAGGGATCAGCAACAGCCCAGACAAGGCTGCTGAAAGCCCTTCAGTGCCCATCAGATTAAACCTGTGTTTTCCTCTCACTGACGTTATCTCCCCTTTCACTACTTTTATTTCTCTTCTTGAATGATTTACTATTTTCAGTTTCCTGTTCAGACTTTACACCTCCCAGGTAGCACAGGGACCTTGTCTCTCTCTCAGCTTTTATGTAGCAATTCACATTTGTCAGATGATGTTTTTCCTCAGGCTGGAATGTGGTACTTCACGGGAGAAGGGGTCCCCAGCAAGGAGGCACATTAGTTTCTAAATGATTTAATGCTATTAAGTGGAGGAGCAAAGACGACAGACTGCTTCCAGCTGCTGTCTGCCCTGAGCATCCTCCTGCCTGTGAAGGCTTGTTCCTGTCCCTTTGCTGTCACCTCAACTTTGAAGTGCAGCCGTTTGTGGAGTCACCTCACAGATTGGATCAGGGAGTGGGTTCAAGGCAAAAATAACCATTTGTTCAGTCTGCCTGTGGGAGAGTCTGGAGGAAGAGCCAGGGGAGAGAAATATCTTGAACAAACAGAACTGGGAGGTTATTCCAAGTAAAATGAGTAATGCAAAAAAAACCCCCACAAAAATCTCAAGACATGTTGTCACTAGAAAGGTTGGAGGGGACAAAATCTGCTCCAGGGAGAGTGGTGGGTTGGGAGCAGGATGTGCAGTGGATTGTTGATTGATCCGGGTTGGATGGGACTTGGAGCAACCTGGTTCAGTGGAAGGTGTCTTTGCTCGTGTGGTAATCCCCAGGGCATTGGAACTGGGTGATCTTTAAGGTCCTTTCCAACCCAAACCATTCCATGATGCAGCTTTCCCCTCTCTCACAAATCTCTCTCAGCTGAGCCCTCTGGTGGCCTGGTTTGATGGTGGAGGCACTGTCTTGTTCCAATGCCCAATTCCCGAGGGGAATCCAGGCTGCCAGGAGAGGGGAATGACTTGGGCTACATTTTTAATGTCCTTTAACAGAGCACTTCATGTACAGTCTTGTGAGGGTTCCTTTCTGCTTTGATGCAACTAAAGCCCAAGTCTAATGACTTGTCCTTTCTGACACCCAGGAAGGGGTGGATTTTCAGATGTCTCTGGAATGGTCCCTGGAGATCTTGCAGTGCCTGGAGGAGAGGGGCACGTCCTGGCCACTTCTCTTCCATTCAGCAGAGAGAGGTGAGTCCTGTCCCCAGGGAAAGGAAGGGTGAGGTTTGGGGCTGGCCAGGTGAGCCCATTGCACAGGTTAGAATGCACCTGTGGGAAGGGGCTGCTGGGCCTTTGGAAGCAGCACAAAAAATACTGGTGTAAAAGCTCTTTCTACCCCAGAGTATGGAGACCCAGCTGATGATCAGGAACAACTGAACTCAGTTTTATTCCTTCTGGTAGAGAAAGCCTGAGAGGACAATTCTCTTCTCTTGCTGGTCACCACCCCCCTGCAGCAGTGTTTATTGTGGGCTGGAAGGGAGCACTGCAGCCCTGTGCTGCTCTGGGAGTAGGAAAGGTGAGGTCCACTGCAGGTGCTTCATGATTCCCTCTGTCCTTCCAGACCCTGGGAAATACCACGTCCTGCGCAGTGCGGCCTCGCACCGTCACATCCAGCTCCTGCCTGTTGCATTCTACAGGTAAAGCCCTGCTGGGCTGGGGAGGAGGTGTGAGGGGGGCTGTGGGTGATGGTTTGTACCTACAGCAGCTGGCAAGGAGGTGAGCAGTTACCTCTTACCTGAGCTGTGCAGCAGGGAAGGATTGCTGCTTAAGGAACCCTGGATTTTTAGCGAAAGAACTGTTTCCCTTCAGCCTTGTGCTCCCAACAGGGATGTCCTTCCCTTTCTGAGGTGACCCTGCACACAGTGGGACTTGTAAATCTGACACGGGCAGAGCAGCAGCTGCATTTGCCCCGTGCCTGTGTGTGTTTCCCTTGGAGCCAGGGCTAACAGTCCCTGTGTGGTCTCCTCCAGCCTCACCCCTCGCTTCCACCGGGAGCTGCTCCAGCGAGAGCCGACCTTCCTCTGGGTGGCACTCGACCTGTACATCCAACTGCTCCGGCTCTTTGTGGAGGGGGAGGTCCTGCCACAGTCTGATCAAGACCACACACAGCATGTGAGTGAAGTTTGGACTCTTTTTTTTTTTCTCCTGTCCCAGAATTATGGAGTGGTTTGGGTTGGAAGGGACATTAACACTCACCTTGTTCCATCCCCTGCTATGGGCAGGGACACCTTTCACTATCCCAGGTTGCTCCAAGCCCTGTCCAACCTGGCCTTGGACACTTCCAGGGATCCAACCTGTGCCAGGGCCTTACCACCCTCACAGGGAAAGATTTCTTCCCAATATCAAAATCTATGCTTTTTCAGCTTAAAACCTCTTGTAACAGATCCTATTCTTTAGTCCTTCCCCTCCTGTTCCCATCTTCCTGAGCTCCTGAGGGAGCTCATGCAGGTGCCTTTGTAGGCACCAGGCTGCTCACTCCAGGGATGGGAAAGGAGCTGCTGGAGCTGCTCCAAATCCCAAACTCTTCCCTGTCCTGAGCTGTGCAGGCTGTGACAGCCCCAGTCGTGGGGTCATGGCTCCCACTTCCCTTCTGCAGGAGGGCCTGGGCTGAGGGTGGTGTTTGCTTGGCCCCATGGCCGTGTCTCTCCTGTGTTGTGCAGGATTCCTTGGAACTGATCTCCGTGGCCAGGCAGTTCCTGCTGGGAGCCATCCCACACTGTCCTGCCCAGAGCTTTGGGAACACACGGCTGGTAAGTTCAGATGTTTCCCCTTTTCTCTCAGTGTGTGAGAGGGCTGGGAGTGTTCAGGCTGCACAGGCAGCAGCAGTCCTGGGGCACTGGTCCTGTACAGATGCTGTGGGTTTGACCTGTGCTACCTCCCTAACTCACCTGGGAGTGCTCCCTATTTCCCTGCCACATTTGGGAGCAGGACACCTGGTGCTCAACTGGTGCCACAGCCACCTCCTTCACCGTTCCCAGCACACCAAACCCTGCCCTCGTGTGGTCGTTCCTGCTTGGTCTGAGGCAAACATCAGGCGCAGCCAAGTGCTGGCGCTGAGGTTTCCCCCTCCTCTGCCTGTGCTTGGCCGAGGAGCAGCAAAACGCTCAGGTATTGCTGGACCTGGCTCTGAGGAAGCACAAGCAGTTCTAAACTGTCTCCCTGCCCTCTCCTCAGCTCCTGGGCCCCTGTGAAGAACTCGACCCAGAGCTGGCAGCCACCCTCCTGCACTTCTCAGAGCCTGCTGTGTCCATGGAGCTGGAGGAAGAGCTGGAGCTGTTCTGAACAAGAGGCAAACACTGGTACACAACAGCACCCCAGCTACAGCTGACAGGACACACAAGGTGCCACCTTTCTAACCTGGAGCATTTTTTCTTTCAAATTACTTTGTAAATAATTTATTACAAGCATAACCATGAAGCTCGTGTTACAATAAAAAGTAGGTTACAAATTTCAGTTTAGACTTGCTTTGGGAATCAATTATGTTTTGTTTCTTTTTTGTTTCTTTTTTTTTCCAAAACAAAATGTCTGTCTTAAAGTTGTCCCACTGTCCTCTGTCCCCCTCGAGCCCCTGAGGGCAGCTCTGTGCAGGCAGGGAACAGTTGTGGCCAACTTGGTTTCTGTCTGTGCCTGGGGACGGGGACACAAAGGGGGTGCTGCCACCATCCCTTCCCCTGGGATTAGACACTCTTAGTACAACACTGCTGAATCAGACGTGAGCATGGAAATCACTGCATGAGAACAAGCCTTTTCTGAGCAAGCTGAAGCTAATTCCACGGAGTTCTTTGGGAGACTAAAACGTAGATTAAAAATCTCCGCTCTGCCGTACGGTTTCTCGGGGGCTGGACTGGGAAGGGATCCCTGTCCCCCTCAGGTGGGCTCCTGCTGTGCTGTCACTTCTGGCTTCACCACCTGGCTGTCCGGAGTCCCTGATGTAGTGAGGAGGAGGATGGGCTCTGGCTCCAGAGGCTTGGCTTTGTCCTGAGTCTGGGTCAGAGGGTGCACCATGGACATGTGGACGTTCAGGTTATGGGCCTTCTCGAAGCGCTTCCCGCACTGGTCGCAGGCGAATTCCAGCTCGGCCTCAGCTTTGTGTTTGGTCATGTGGTACTTGAGGGACGCGCGCTGGCGGCACTGGAAACCACAGATCTCACACCTGCGGGCAAAGGGGGCTCAGCACCCGGCCTGGCACCAGCCAGGGACGGCTCTGGAGCTGGAGCAGGCGCTGGGGATGGACATTTCACTGAATCGGGGAATAATGGGATTGTTGGGGCTGGAAGGGACTGCAAAACCCATCTCATTCCACCCCCTGCCACTCAATCAGACCTTGAATACTTCCATGGATGGGGAGTTGCCTGTGCCAGGGCCTCACCACCCTCATAGGGAAGAATTCCCTCCCAGTATCCCATCTAACCCTGCCCTCTTGTCAGTGGGAAGCCATTCCTACTTCTCCTATCCCTCCATCCCTTTTCCCAAGTCCCTCTCCAGCTCTCCTGGAGCCCCTTTAGGTACTGGAAGGAGCTCTAAGGTCTCCCCAGAGCCTTCTCTTCTCCAGGCAGAACACCCCCAGTTCTCCCAGCCTTTCCTCTTAGGGGAGAGGTGTTCCATCCTGCTCCTTATTTATTCCATTTAAAGCAATCCAGCTGCCAGCTACAGGCAGGGTTTTTATCCCAGAATGACTGCATCAGGGTCAGTGACTGATCCCTTTGATCCCTGTTGGTGTGGAGGGAAGGCTGGAATCACTTACTGCAGGGGCTTTGCTCCCGAGTGCCGCATCTGATGGACTGAGAGGTGTTTGCGTTGCTTAAAGGTCTGCCCACACTCATCACAGATATAGTTCCGTACCTCTGCAACAGAAACAGCAGAGAGTCATGGAATCTGACAGGCTCCTGGCACGTGCAGTGCACACCCAGCTGCCCACGTCCCCTGCTGCAGTCTCAATTCCTCCCCTGCCTCGTGGCCCCCGTGTGAGGGGTTTTTACAGGGAGTCCTGTCCCCGCTCTCAGAGCCCTCCCATGGCACCTCCCAGCCTTGTGCCACGAGGCCTTGGGGGACCTGTCCCCTGCTGGGACACACCTGTGTGGATGAGCTTGACGTGGCGCTGCAGGTACCTGTCGATCATGAACACCTTGTTGCAGCCTGGGTGAGGACAGGGCCTCTCCCGCACCTCTTCGTGGTGCTCCTTGATGTGTTTCTGTAAAGCAAGGACACAGCTGCTGACAGGGGAAAACTCAGATCCCCAAAAGCCAAGAACACCATGTGAAAAACCAGGGTTTGCATCCCAATCTACCCCTAGCAGCAGGGGCTTTAGGTGGACACAGCAGAGCCTGTTCCAAGGGCTGCTGTGAGCCAGCAGCAGCCTTCCAGGACAGGAGGAGCAGGGAGAGGCAGAGCAGACTGGAAAAGGCCAGGATTCCCAGCAGGCTGCTTTTAGGGACTCACTGCCTCCCACGGAGTGAGGCTGGGAATTAAACCCATTGGGAGTCCTCTCCTCACATCAAAGTGCTGGCAGTTACTGGTTTGGGAGAGGAGCAGACCCCCAGCTCACCTTCATGCCATCAGCCCCTCTGTAGACAGCAGTGCAGCCCTGGTAAGGACACTTGTAGATGGTGGGCAGCTCCTCCCTGAAAGCAGAGCTGTGTGAGGCAGTGTGGGCACAGGGCTGGGGCCCGGCCCTGCTGGAGCCTCCTTACCGTTCACATTTGATTTTTTTTTTCCAGCCTGGCTTAGGCCCCGGCTTCTTCCTTATTTTGGGCTCTTCCACCTTCTTTGCTTCTTTGCTGTCACTTTTCTTGCCAGAAACCCTCCAAAAAGGAAACAGGACAGTGGTTTAAGACTTGATCTTGGTTTCAGACCTCCCACTTTAGTGTCCCCGAGCGTTACACCTGGGCTGATGTTTAACCTGGCGATGCAGCACACGCAGCCCCAGGTACACAGGCTGGGCTCCAGCTGTGCCACCCTTGGGGATGAGGGATGTGGCCCAGCTCCAACCCAACGGGGAGCCCAGGGGCATCACTGTGATGCCCAGGCAGGAATGTGTAGGAACCAAGCCAAAAAGGACAAACAGTGGAGCACAGCTCCCCCAACCCACCCTGAGAGCCCCTTACTTCCTCTCGGGGTAAGGCTCGAAGGAGTCATCTGAAGATTGCACGTTTCTCTTCTCGCTTTCGTCGTCGCTCAAGAAGTCCCTGAGAGAGAGGACACCTTTTACCACCACAGCACCACCAGCAGGTCCCTGTTCCCAGCACATCTCTCCCCACCACACAGCACAGCAGCTGCTCCATGTTCTCCTCCCCAGCCTCTCCCCAAACAGCCCCAGTGAAGGCAGCAAGGACCCAAATCAGGTCCTTTCAGGACTAAATCTCTGCAAGAATAATCGAACCACTGTCAGGAGAACAAAAAAATGGCTGTTACTGAATGGATCTATTCATGGGTGAGGGATGTGGCTCCACTTCCTCTACTGGGAGAAGGAATTTTGTGGAGCAAGAAATGCCACATAATTGTCTGGTGCAGGTTAATGAAGCTGTGGGTCATTCTGTGTTCCCTGAAACGCAGCAGCCACGTGGGCTGGGGTTTTTCTTTTTCCTCCTTTTAGGTCTTAAGCCATACAAGAAGCAACTAATTCCTGAAGCCAGGAAACAAGCAATAAATTGTTGTGTCACTTTTAACATGACAGCTGACAGGTTCAGCTGACACTGGAGTCACCCTGCACTTGGCCCTTTAGACTCGGAACTCCTGGGTTTGTGTATTTACAGCCCCACCTGCGTTGGAAGGACTGACCCAAATCTTTGCTCACACAAGACTGTGGAGCTGCCAGTGTCCCTCCCGCTCCCACTCCCCGGTTCATCGCTGTCCCTGGGAGCAAACGGGGTGGTTTCTCCACGTGCCACCCCGTGGCTGCATTCCTGCTCCCACTGCTCGCCCGCAGCCCCAGCTGTGCAGGGAATTGCTCGAGGGGCTGCAGCAGCAGCACCCGGACCCAGCGAGGCCCTGGCACAGCTCCTTCCCCAGCACAGAGAGGGGATGAAACAGGGCTGGGACTGCTGGAAGCAGCCAACAAACACAGAGCACAGATGTGTGCAAACCCCCGCAGCAGAGCAGGGGAGCTCAGAGCCCCAGTGCCATGACACAGCCAATGGTTCCGAGGGCCCAGGAGCTGCTGGACAAAGAGCTCTCCCAGCTGGGGCAGTTCACACTGGCAAAGAAGACATTTAGGCTATTTTAAACCCACTCTTCTCTCACCCCTCAGAAAGGTCACTGAACTCGTCTTTTACCCGCTCATCCGACGTTGCAGAGAGAACCTGCTTCCCACTCAACTGTCCTAGGGAATGAAGGAGAACACGGCGCGTTACACGGAAAAGCAGCAGAGCCGCGGCTGCCGAGGAGGAACCGACCCCTCTGGATGTGCTCGGCGTGGTCACACCATGGGAAACGCGTGCTCCATGATGAGCCAAGGATTGTTTAAACCAAACTGTCCCACGTGCTTGGAGACGGTTCTCCCTGCGCCCCAGGACGGGCCAGCTTGGACCCTGCAGCTCCCAGGAACAATTTTGGATCCCCTTGTGACACCCGTAAGTGAAAGACTCATCCCCAAGCGAGTCCTGGCTGCCACTCCCGTGTCCAGCAGCAGACATCTCCTGTGGGTGCTGGAACTAAACAGAGCCCCACTTCTGGAAGTCGAAAAGGGTGTTAATTCCTCACATCAGAAAGTGATGTTTGGGGCTGTTCAGCAGCAAACCCGTGTTCACCCAGCCCAAATCTGCCTGACAGTTTTCCTTTGGGGATAGAAGGGGCTCCTGGTGTTCAGCATCAGCTGCAGAGGAGCAGGAAAACGCAGCTTTGGGGCTGAGCAGAAAGAAACATTTGGCAAATGTGGTGCTGGAAAATCACGGACTGCTCTGCGCCTCTCAACGGGCACGTGTCCTTGGGAAGAGCATGGCAGGGGGACCTGGCCTTCTATCAGAGGGGGAAAACTGCATGGGGTGAGGAGTGTGACCCCACATTCCCCTGTCCTTTCTGCAAGGCTCAGCATCCCCCTCCATGACTGGAGGCCATTCTCTGGGTAGCTGGCACTTCCCAGTTGGATCTGTGCCCTCCTCGAGGAGCAGCAGTCTCCAGGAGGGAAAACTCCAACCCTCATCGCTCCCTGAGCCATCTCTCCAGCTCCCTGCCCTTCCCAGAGGGAGAAGAGGAGTCAAATGCCTTACCTGTGGCACTGCTCAGCGGGGACACGGGCTGCGGCAGGACCTGCTCCCGTACGGAGGCCGCGCTGTCCAGCTCCGAGTGAGATGGATCCCTGTCCTGCGGCGCCTCGTCCTCCACGTTCAGCGGCACCGCCGTGGTCCCTTTGTTCACTGGCTGCTGGCAAGGAGCTGTCCTTACTGGAGCATGCTGGGCTTTGGGAGCGGGAACAGCCTCGGCATTGTCCGCCCCGGCCCCGTTGTCAGTCAAGCGCTGCTGCGCCGGGGCCTTGCTCCCCTCGCGTTTGACGGCCAGGGCGCCGTCGAGCAGCGCCGTGCTGCAGTCCGAGTCCGTGTCCATGACGTAGTCGTGGCCGTCCCCGCAGCCCCACACGGCGCGGATGATCCCGCAGTACTCGGAGGACAGGACGCTGCGCAGCCCCGGCACCGAGGGGCAGCCCCCGGCGTGGGCGTGTGCCCACGTCACCAGGCTGTGCAGGCACTGCGGGCTGGACGTGATCAGGTCAACTGTGCAGGGCAGAGGCAGCACAGTCAGGCCTGGGGACAGCGGGGGGGAACACGGGGGCTGCCCCAGAAGGCGGGTGGGAGCCACCCTGAGGGGCTGGGGCAGCCCCAGCACCTGCCACGATGACAGAAATCAGTTGGGTTGGAAAAGACCTCGGAGACCATCGAGCGCAACCTGTGACCGATCGCCACCTTGTCAGACCAGAGCACTGAGCGCCACGTCCAGTTTTGACTTCAACAGCTCCAGGGACAGTGATTCCACCACCTCCCTCCATCATTCACTTCACAGCTGGAAGTGTTATTTCCCAGTGTCCCCAGTGTCTGATGGCAGCTGGGAAAGGCCTGGCACTGCCACCCAAACCCGCTCTTTGCTCCCCAGGAGCACCTGCGCCCGTTTGGATCCTCCGGGGAAGCCAGAGCGGGAAGGGGAACCACAACCAGCCATGTCAAAGGACATCAGAACCACCCTGCACGTGGTCATTCCCCACCACCCACCACCCCCAGCGGGTGGCTCTGGGAGCAGACACTCACCCAGGCACGAGGCGCCTCCTTCCACACCCGGCTGCGCCTGGGCCGCGCCGCTCCTGCAAAAACCAGAGCGGCACGGTGGGATTTGGGGGCGAAACACGCGGCACCGGCGCTGCTCCCCGCGGGGAAGAATGGCCACCTACTTTCCTTTGGACTTGGCGTGGCCCGTGGGCGAGGCGTTCACCCTCTGGATGAAGGTCCGGAGGACGCTGCGGCACTTGTAGAACTGGGCATGGCATTTCTTGCAGACGAACTGCGGCAGCGCCGGGTCCTGCCGCACCGCCACCCCCACCAGCCGCTGGAAGTCGGTGAAGAACACCTGGTCCACGCGCCGCTGCTTCTCCGAGTTCTCTCCCACCACGGGCACCTTCCCGAAGGCATTGCGCAGGCTCCTGGAGGAGAACTTCCCGTGGCACAGGCGACAGTACCCGGTGCTCAGGGCTCTGCCGGTTCCTGCCGAGAGGGAGCGAACGCGGCTGCTGGGCGGAGGGGTCCCCCTTCCCTCCGTGCCGCGGCATCCACAGCCCTGCCCGCGGCAAAGCACGGGAAAGCCGGGCAGGGAGAGACTCCCCTCCCACAGCACCCGACCCCAAATCAGCCTTTGTGGCCCCGGTGTCCCAGCAGAGGAGGCTCCTCCTCGCTGTGCTGCTCCTGGGGCTCTGCCAGTGCCATCCCCCGGCTTCAGCAGTTCTTCCCCTTTCCCGGTGTTTGTCTCCAAAGTATTTACAGCCGGCGGCGCGTCCCTCGGCCACCCCGGCACCGGCTGTCCCGTTCCTCGGCCCGCCGGCAGTGCCCTGGAGCCGGGGACACGCAGCTCCCGACCTGGAGCAGCAGGGCGGGATGCGAAGCGTCTCCCAGTTCACTGACCCGTGGCATTCCCACTCTGGAATACTCTGCCTCCTCTGCTGCACCCGGACCGCCCGGCACAGCCCCGATGCAACCCCGACACCCAACGGAGCCGTTAGAGATCCCACTTATCTCCCGCCCCAGCCCCAGCGTGCCCGGATATCGGCCACCCCCAAACCGCGAACCGGGCAGGCGGGAGGGGCCCGGTCACCCCCGAACCGGGGCAGGCAGCGCCCGAGCCCCCCGGGATGGCGGGAGGTTCCCGCGCTCCCCCTTCCCCCCCCCGAACCCCTCCTTACCTCGCTGTTAC
>VXBA01001026.1:369113-404908 GCA_013399895.1 Serilophus lunatus | reverse complement strand
CCCACCACCTCTGTCCCCCCAGTGCTGCAGCACCATCAGCTCAGCTTTATGAAAGATGATGTAATTAGCCCAAATTTGGAGGGATTAAAATGCAGATAGGGCTAATGAGCACCAGGGCACTGCAGGGCCCGGGCTTCAGGAGCTAATCCCCAGCCTGCCTGGCAGAAATAGGCCACTCTCCTTCTCGCTCCCCCCACAGCCCCTGGCATGGCCCGGTGGGGCAGGAGGCACAGGGCCCACAGTGGGACACAGTCTGGGCAGACAGAGGAGCCACGACAGGGCAGCAGCTGGGCACGGCCTGGGCAGCACCACACTGGGCACACCCTGACTGCTTGGGCAGCCTGGGGTCCATCTGCTACAGCACCAAGTGTTTCACCCCACCCCACCCCACCCCACCCTGCATCTCCAACCTCCAAAGCCAAGTGACTCAGCTGGCCCAGCCAGGCTGCACAAGGGCCCCAGAGCTCCTGAGCCAAAGCCAGGCTGGGCAGGTGTTCCTGCAGCAGTTCCAACCCCAGTGACCCATCAGCCCCTCACACTGGGACAGGCAGGGCCTGAAACCCCCAACAGCCACAAGGATGAATCAGAGCTCCCTGACCCTTCTGGGCTTCTCCATGATGACACTTGACTGCAGCCTCACAGACTCTCTTAGGATGGAAAAAGCCCCTGAGACCATTGAGCCACTCCCCTCTCCAGGGCTGCCAAGGTCACCACAACCAACCCAAGTGCCACATTTACCATAGAATGGCCTTTAAGCCATGAAGTGGCTGAAAGGTCCCAAAAACACCAGGGGCTGAGCTGAGGGCAGGGCAGCACAGTATGGTCTTGGAACTCTGCTGTATCCAAGCCCAGCAGAGGGGCTGGGACACATCCCACACATTCTTTGCCCCCACAGAAGTGAGGAAGCCCCTGTGTGAGCAGCACTGCTCAGCACCCAAGGGTGACATCCACCACCTTCTAGAGCTCTGCCTCACAGAGGTGTGGAAACATCTGGAATGCTGGGAAGGAAGGCAGGGAAGGGGGGGAGCAGACAAAGCCTGGCACAAAGGGGGTACCCCCAAAGCCCCTCAGAGCAAGAGGGAGCCCAGGCTGCACCCTGAGACAAGGCAGGAGCAGGCACAAGGCAGGTGTTCCACTGTCTCTCAGGGAATTTTGGAGACTCCAAGAACAGCAAACGAGTCTTCCCACGCCTGAGCACATCCCTGCCCCGCCACCGGCACAGGGGGGGCGGCTCCGCTGGGTACTCGTGCCCCAAGAACACAGCACACCCATCTGGCTACGGCTTTTTATTGACAGTTCTGGGGAGAACAGTTCATTTCTTCTTCTCCACGTCCTGCTCCGCCGCTTCCTTGGCGCGCTTGGCGCGGATGCCGAAGAGGCGGGCGTTGGCCCGGGCCATGCGCAGGCTGGCGAAGGCCTTGAAGTTCTTCTCGTCTTCTGAGATGACTCGGGCCTTCTCCCGCTTGAAAACCTGCGGGGAGACAGCGCCAGACAGTGAGGCTGCACCTCGGGGTGGGAGCAGGAGCAGAGCACTCGTGCCATCTGCAGGCCCTGCCCTCAGCCTGCTCTGCTGGGAAGCGCCCTGGCAGAGCGGAAACGTGTCAGGTTTGAGAGAATCACGGGATTGTTAAAGGTGGAAATGACCTTAAGAGTGTCGAGTTTGTCAGGGCAGCACAATGTTCAACACCAAGTGCCACATCCATATGGGTTTTGAGCACTTCCAGGGATGGGGACTCCACCACCGCCCTGTGCCAGGGCTGGACAGTCCTTTCCACAAAGGAGTTTTCCCAACATCCAACCTGATCTCCCCTGGCACAACCTGAGGCTGTTTTCCCTCTTGTCCTGTCCCTTTTTCCCTGGGAGCAGAGCCTGACCCCCACCCAGCTCCACCCTCCTGTCAGGGAGTTCTAGGGAATGAGCAGAGGTTTGTGGTGCTCCTGACAGCAGCTCTGGGAAGCAGCAGGGACTTGGGAACAAAGAGTGACCACAGCACCTGCTTGGGTACCCCCACCCTCAGCTGTGCAACCCCCTCCATGGAATTTCATCTCAATTATGTCACACGGAGAATATGATTTAATTACACTTACATTCTTGATTGGCATAACAGGTCCCGTGAGCTGAGTGGCCATCTTGAGCTCCTCTGGCTGCGCAACGAGAGGACAGGAAGGTTACAAACCAGAATTTAAACTTTCCCAGGTGAAAAAAACTTCAGCTAAAAGCACAGCCTGGGTGCAGGTACCCAGCTCAGACACGGTGTTAATGATCCTGCTGGGGATGCAAGGGATCCAGCGTTTCATTTGGCACAGACTGCGCTGACAGCCCACGTTGTGCCTGGATCCGGCCGGAGCAGCAGCGGCCCCTCGGCTCCGCCAGCTGGAAAAGCTTTTGACACCAACTGTGCCATTTTCAGTGTGATACAGAATCACAGCATCATTCAGGTTGGAAAAGAGCTCCAGGATCGAGTCCAAGCTGTGCCACATCCCCACCTTGTCCCCCAGCCCGAAGAACTGAGTGCTACAGCCAGTCCCTCCTTGGACACCTCCAGGGGTGGGGACTCCAAACCTCCCTGGGCAGCCCCTCCCAAGGGCTGACCATCCTTTCCAGGAATAAATTCCTCCTCATGTCCAACCTAACCCTCCCCTGGCACAGCTTGAGGCTGTTTCATCCTGTCTCTTGTTCCCTGGAAGCAGAGCCCAATTCCACCCCCCCTAACCCAGCTCCACCCTCCTGTCAGGGAATTGGAGAGAATTCCAGGTTCGCCCTGAGCCTCCTCCAGGCTGAACCCTTCCAGCTCATTTCTATCCAACACATTGCTCAGCAACTCCTTCTAAGCCCACTGCCAGCTTCTTGTAAGAGTTTGGGATCAGACAAAAATGACTGAGGATTCATTTTACACAGTTGATTTCCAACAAGCAAATCTGATGCAGTATTTTAACTCAAGGCCCTTCCTCCCTGCTCTGAAAAGGGATGGATCCACTACAATTAAGCAGCTTGGAGCTGCCAGGCTCCCCAGAAGATCTGAGGGCAGCCTGAGCACAGCTCTGTGTTCCGTGGCTCACAGGCCCCGCGGGAAGCGCGGCTCCATCGCCAGCACAGCCAAGGAACACGGCTCTGCTCTGATCTCAGAGAGCTTTTAATGAAAAGCATTTCTGAACGTCAACAGCAACTGCCTTCTGGAGCCTGCCTGGCACACAGCCACCCACAGAGACTGTCCCTAACCCTTCCACAGAGCTGGACAGAATTTTCAGGTGGAATTTTCAGCCACTCTTGACACTTTAGCTCTGTGAACTGAAACTCAACCGGCTGGGCAAGAATCAAAGCTCCAGGAAACAGCCCCAAACCAGGGCTGCAGCCCCTCAGTCCAACACCTGCCCCACAGAAAGCCTCCTAAGACCTGACCCTGCCAGGCCTGGCCTTGTGCTGGGCTCAGAACCACGCTGCACCCCTCGGGGTCACACCATGAACAGGCTCAGGAGCTCTGCACACTGGGAGGGAGGGATGGACTGACACCACGGCAGGACCACAGACAGACCCCAACGTTTTTCCCCCAGCCAGGTACTCACAGAGCTGTCTCCCTTCTTGGGCATGGCTGGCTTCCTTGGGAAGAGGATGAGCTTGGAGTGGTACTCCTTCAGCCTCTGCACGTTGGCCTGCAGGGACTCGGTGGACTTGTTGCGTCGCCGGGGATCCACAGAGATCCCAATGGTCCGGGCAAACTTCTTGTTGATCCCGGCGAGCTGAGAGGGGAGACACAGAGTGGTGTCAGCATCCCACAGCTCCCAGCAGCCACACAGGGACACAGGCTCTGGAGAAGGTCTGGCATGACTAAAGGACCCACTATGCCACCAACAAAAGGTGTCCTGATCCACCTTAATGCTCAAAACGCTCCTCAGGTTTTTTGCCAGGTGGATTTTCTCAGGTGAGCAAAGTACAACCCCTGAGGGAGGCATTTAAACTTGGATGATCAGGTTTATGAAGTCAGGACATGGATAATTCTGGTTCACTGAATACTGGGAGCTCCATTAAATAACTATTTGCTTTAACCACCTTGAACAACAAACTCATTTGCTGCTCAAAGCTTTGTGTTCCACCATTACCCCAAAATTAAAGAAAAGTAAGTAATGAAGCATTTGGCACCCAGAAGAACAATTTTGCTGCCTCAGTGCACCAATTTCAGTTATAAATGTTTTAATTAGACAGAGGCAGGCACAGAGGCTGCTGCTGGCTGCCAGCAAAGACTGATGTGACTCCTGCCCACGGCACAGACTGGCAGCACTGGGGGTCCCTGCAGCCCACCCTGAAGAGCTAAGCACACCTGGGCAGGTCACAGGGGCAATTTCCTGAAGGAATGGAGGGCAGGGAAAACTTCCCACAGAGTTTTAGTGTTTCAAAGCCAACTGCTACACGACAACAGCCACAGCTACTCCGGGAGGCTGCACTGAACTGCCCTCCCTCCTGGGACAACATCCCCTGCTGCCCTTGGAAGTACAATGAGCTCAGTTCTCTTGGTCCACAACATGAACACATTGTCCAAAATCTTCAGGATTAGCAGAAAAGTGTTTCATAAAGAAACAGAAGAATTTAATGAAGATCTTTATCTTCCCCACTCCCTCAAAAAACTTAGCTCAAGGCTCTTCCAAAATCCAATTTTCCCAGGATTCCAGCATGGCTTAGGTTAGAAGGGATGTAAAGGATCATCCCATTCCAACCCCCTGCCCTGGGCAGGGACACCTCCCACTGTCCCAGGGGGCTCCAACCTGGCCTTGGACACTCCCAGGGATGGAGCAGCCACAGCTTCTCTGGGCACTCTGTGCCAGGGCCTGCCCACCCTCCTAGGGAAGGATTCCTTCCCAATATCCCACATAATTTCTCCCCTTTCAGCTTGACTTTTTCAGCAACAGTCCAGCACTAACTTTTCAAAGCACCTTTCACACCCTTGTACCAGTTACAGGTGAGACCAGTGTATCCCAGGAACACCAGGCTCTCCCCAGCAAGGAATATCTGGGACAAGGAATCCAGTAAGCACAGGAGGGGCAGCCCAGCTCAGACTGGGAGTGAATTTCTTTGGATCAATGCTCTGTACTCACTTTAAGCTCCTCCAGGCTGAAGCCCCTGCCAGCACGGACTTTTTTGTGGTACCTGATGGTCGGGCACCTGACGATGGGCCGGATGGGCCCGGCCACGGGCCGGGGGGCGATGCGGCGAGCCTTGGCCTGGCGAGCCTTCCTCCTGCAGGGGGGGTTGGAAAACAGCCCTGGGATCATCCAGCCCACCCTATGCCCCATCCCCACACTGTCCCTGAGGGACACACCCAGTCCTGCCGTGGGCACCTCCAGGGCTGGGCACTGCCCCCCTCCCTGGGCAGCCCCTGCCAAGGCCTGACCCCCCTTGCCAGCCCCCAATTCCCCCTCCTGTGCCCCCTGCCCCTGCCCTGGCCCATCCTGAGGCCGTTCCCTCTCCTCCTGGCCCTTGTTTCCTGGGAGCAGAGCCCGACCCCCCCCGGGGGATTTCAGAGAATTCCAGGGGACCCCTGAGCCTCCTTTGCTCCAGCCGAGCCCCCTCAGTTCTCCAGCCCCTTCCCTGGACACACTGCAGCCCCTCCACGTCTCCCTTAGAGGGGTCCAGAACTGACCTCAGCATTCTAGGAGTGGCCTCAGCAGTGCCCAGCACAGGGGACCGTCACTGCCCTGGGCCTGTGGCCACAGTGGGGCTGGCACGGGCCAGGTGCCGCTGGCTCCCCTTGCCCAGCCCTGGGGAGCAGGGCAGCTCTGCCCCACGAGCCACTGCTGCCCCGGGATCGCCCGGGACAAACCCGCAGGCCAGGGCTGAGGCTGCCGCTGCCATCAGAGACCCAGGGTAGGAAGGAGTCATCACGGCGCTACAGCGATTCCGGAGATGCCTCATCACTTGGCAGCGACCCCCGGGACTGCACCGAGCGCGGGCTCGGCCCCGGCACTGCGGGTCCCCGCACGCACCGGGACACCGCGGCCTCACCTGCGGATCTTGCGGGCGGGCTGGTTGAACCAGGTGGCCACTCGGCGCTGCCAGTCCTTGTGGAAGTGCGGCTTCAGGATCATCCCATTGCGGCTGGGCGCCATGGCTGCTGCGGCCTGCGGACACGGGCTGCGTTAGCGCGGCCGCCCCGGGCCCGCGCCTACCGGGGCTGTTCCCTGGGGGTCTCCCGGCGGGCGGACGGTCCCGGACGGCCCCGGACGGCCCCAAATGGCCCCGGATGGCCCCGGATGGTCCCGGCCGGGCCCTCACTCACCTCCCGCCTCACCGACGCCGACCGGAAAGGACGCGCCTGCGCGGCGGCGCCGGAAGAGCCGCGGCGGAGGCCAATGGGCAAATGGCCCAAAGAGGGGCGGGGCAACGGGGGGGGGCGGTGGCTTCAGCGCCCGCAGTAAAGATGGCGGCGGCTTAAAGGGCCCGCGCAGAGCGGGCGGAGGGGGGGGGCACGGACCCTGTGCTGTCCCCCCGTGTCCCACCACGGCAAAGGGTCGGCAAAGGAAAAGCAAACTACACCTGAAATGCCAGCTGCTGCTGGAAAAGGGAATTCAAAGCGTGAGCCTGTGAAGAAACGAACAGGTTTGGAATGTAGAAGTCCAGGCAGCAGCATTGCAAATGTAGAAAAATCAAGGGAAATGATCCCTTTTCCCCAGAAAGAGAGCTCAGGGAAGAGCTGGGACAGGGAGAGGACAGTGGGCAGAACAGCCCCCAGCACCAGCAGGGAAGCAGGAGGCTCCCAGCCCCAGTCTGACCAGGAACAGGAGCCTGGCACTGAGGACTGGGAACTGTCAGAGCCCAGGCTTGGGCTGGGGTCTTCTTCTGGTGGAATTACTCCAGACAATAACCCTTCCTAAAAGATTCATCCAGCCAGGGCCCTGCAGGCAGCAACAGCCCCTTTAATGCCTCCCCTGGCAGCAGGGCCTGCTGTGCAAGAGCCACGAGGGTGGAGCAGCTTTTGCTGAGGATCCCCAGCAGACACACCTGCTTGGGCTGGATTCCCAAGAGCTCCTCTGCAGCTCTGAGCCAGCAGTTGAGAAGAGCCCTCCCAAGTGTCCTCGTGTCCCACAGATCAACCCCTGCTATAAAAACTGGATATGAATTATTGAGCAGGGAGAAGGAGGCCCTTGTCCTGTACAGCCCCCCAGCCTGACACACTCTACACACACAGAGGCACGTTCTGGGCACTTTATTGCAGCCAAGGCTGTTTCTGTGTTGTGCTCACAGCAGAAATGCTCAGAGGTTACACAAGAGCTGCAGCAGCTCAGCTCAGGTCCCCCACGTTGGCACTGGGGGCACAGCCCTGGCACGGGGCACAGCCAGAGCTGGCTCACATGGGGTCTTTCATCCCTAAGAACACATCCCCTGCTCCCATGTGCCAGAAACCTTCACAGCACAGACTCACCCAACTCCTCCTTGCCACCACCCTGCTGGGAATCAGTTCTGAAACCCTGAGCTCTCCTTCCTGGGGGATAAAGCTCAAAGAGCCAGAGTAGCCATCCCTCAATTCCGGGTAACAGCAGCACAGCAATTCCCTGCTCAGCATCTTTGGAGCTGAGCAGGGAAGGGGGGTGTGTCCAAAAGAAGCCTCCCAATCCACACAGGAGTGGGCTTCACACTGGTCTCAGGCGTGGTTCCTCCTCCTCCTCGTGCTGGGGTGGCTGGGGGGGTGTTTCCTCCTCCCTGGTGTCCTGTTTGTCCCTCTCTGCCTGCAGCCAGCTCTGAGGGGCAATCATCTTCTTGGGCCCGTGGGGTGGGGGCCCAATCAGGGCTTCAATGTCATCATAGTTGATCACTTCCTTCTCCAGGAGGGCACTGGACAGCTGGAAAGGAGGAAAAAAAGGCAAAATGAGGCACAGGGGCTCCAAAGTGCCCCTCTGAGCTGGTCTGAACTCTGCCAGCTCAACTCAGATCCCCAGGCCTGCCCACAGCACAGGGTGCAGGTTTATTTTATGAAAGCACATCTCCTTGGGCCCGTGGTGCATCCAGTGACTCCTAGTTCTCAGGGGAAACAATGACATTTTAAAAACAGCTGATTATTTCTTCAGAAGTGGAGAGTTACAATGAGCTTTTTCAGAGTTCTCTGCTGAGACAAGACTGATAGGGTTAGGACACGTGATGAATGACAGATCTTGAAAACTCAAAGGCTTTATTTTTTTTCCAAATAAGATGAAACTCTGATTTTCAGAAGTCAGGGGCAGATCCTCCCAGCTGTCCCTCCACAGATGGGGTGACCCCAAAGCCACTGGAGCCAGGACAAAGTTCTCAGGGCTCCTGCACCATTCCCAAGAGCCAGTTTGGCCAGGAACAACAAAGCAAGCTCCTGGGAATGACTCAGAGCTCCAGGAACAATGAGAGAAGTGTCCCTCCTGCCACTGTCACTGCACCTGTGGCCCTGCCCAGGAGACCCCGGGCAGCCCCACAGCCCTCCCTGCACACACAGCTAACAAAGGGCTGCCTGTTCCTGCAGCCAGGGGCTGGGGGTCAGCACGAGTTCCTCTCCAGGAAAGAGGAACTCTCCAGCTCCTCTGGCAGCAGCAGCACCCCTCAGGAGCAGCAGGTGGCTCGTACAGTGTGGGACTGCTTGATCCTGCTGAGCAGACGTGACACGCTGGCAACTGAAACACTGACTCTGGAGATACTTTGGCTTCACTTTAAAAGTTTTGCTGAGCTGAGCCTCCAGCAAACATCTGGCTGCTGTTAGATGGCAGCAGCAGGACAGAGGAGCCTGCAGAGACACCCCTGAGGATCCTGCACTGGCCCAGGGACAGCGGCCTTGTCTGAGCTGTCTCCATATCACCAGAGGCCTGACACTGTGTAGCTGAAGGGGTTGCTGTTGCTTTTCTAGTTTGTTTAAAAAGATTTAAGGAAAAGAATTGTTTGATTTGCAACACTAAGTTGATTCCTGGTCATTTTGGATGTCACGGACTGGAATTCTGAAGGGAAGTCAAGGAGATGCAGAGGGTGCTGTGGCCCAAGTGTGGCTCAGCCCAAAGCAAGGGGCACAGAGATCCTGGCACAGGTGGGGACTTGCCAGGCTGGGTGACTGGTTGGGCACTGCCAGGACAGAAAGGGGAGGATGCAAAGCTCTGTCTCCACAACAAGGATTCCTTGGTGAATCAGGTATCAAGGAGGTAAAGACTGCCTGGAGTCACCAGAAAGCAGGAACCAGCCCCAAACAGCCAAGGTGACAGGTCCCATATTCCTTCACCAGAGGCAGACACTGTCCACCTGACTCTTGGCTTGGCTTCCCAAAACCACTCACTGTCTGCTCTCCAGGAAATTCCACTGCCAAGAGGCAAACAGAGAAGTGCAGGTGAGGGACACAAATTCCAGCTTTGATCACTTGCAGGAGCACTCCCCCTCCTCTACCCTGCAAACACCAGCTGGTGTGAGGAGGCAGAGTACTCAGTGCTGGGAAAGGCACACATTCCTCCCCGTGCCTGCTCGCAATCCGGGGGATACACAGTAAACAGTCACTCGTTCCCAACACTCCCACTACAAGACTTTCTAGGAGAGAGACACTGCAGCAGCTGAGCTACAGAGCCCAGAAAAGCAGCAAGGCAAAAAGCACCAGTTAAAAACCCCCAAACAACCAACAACAACCCCACCCCACCCAACTTACTGCTTGCAGCTTGTCCCGGTTCTCCAGTAAGAGCTTTTCCGTGTGCCTGTAAGCCTGAGCCACCAGGACTTTGGCTTCCTGGGGGAAACAACAGGAGGGATTTGGGGTGTAGGTGGCAATAAACAATGTGTGGCTTAACAAGGAGAGCACTGAGGGATGGAATCTGCAAACCGAGCCAGGCAGAAGCTGCTTCCCATTGATAGAAACTAGGGATAAACTGGTGATAAGGGGCAGTGAACTCCTGCCCTAGCACAGCTCAGAGGGAAATCCAGCCTGATTGAGGCTGTCCAGGAGCTAAAGGTGCAGCACAGCACAAATCCCAGGGAAGTACAACCATGCAGCTTCAAACAAGAGCTTTTTTGTTTTCAGCTTTCTGCCTTTTCTACTGAAACACTGGGGTTTTTCAGCAATGAAGCCCAATTTCCTGTGAAACCAGGCTGATCTGCAGTCAGCCCAACCATCATTTTGGTCAGATCTGATCTAGGATGTGCAGACCTTTTACACTGTGCAGCTGAGACTGTAAGACACAGATTTCTTGCCATCTAAGCACTGGACAGCACAGTGTCACTGAACTCCCAGGCAGGTGGGATCCTGCCTGTCCCTAAGGCCCCCACGGTGTGGCTGTGTGAGGGCTGTGCAACAGGCCTCTCTCTTGAAATCCACTCCTCAATGATCAACAGCAAAATGCAACTTGTTTGGGTGCAAACACTTGTGTTTTTTCACTGAACTGCAGGAAGCAAAGAAGCAAAGGCCCATGTCCCCCAGGGAGGCCTTACATGGTCCATCATCTGCTGCAGGCCCTGGCTGAAGGGGCGCCGGCCGATCCCAGGGGCACTGTCCAGGTCTGGGAAGGAGAGCTGCCCAATGCTGGGCACCATCCCATACTGCTTCACCATGGAGTAGGCAATCTTGGTCACCTTCTTCAGGTCATCCTGTGCTCCTGGGCAGGACAGAGACACACACACTTGGCGGCTCTCAGCTGAGTGCAGGAGGAGCACGTCCTGTACAAACACACCTTCTACCAGTTGAGAGAGCAGAGGACCCACTGGAGCCCACAGATTACCAGCTGAGGGACCTTCCTGCACGTTCCCCAGGACCCCTGTGTGGCAAGGAGTGACCCTACTGCTGGCCAGCTCACCTGGGGTCCTTACCTGCCACTGCCCACTGAGCAACCTGGGCTAGTGGGAGGTGTCCCTGCCCACGGCAGGGGGTTGGAACGAGATGAGCTCTAAGATCCCTTCCAACCCAAACCATTCCATGATCCTATAATTCTATTTGGATGTAACTATTTGGAAACACAGCACAGGAAGTTCCAGGTCTTCTCAAGAGCCTCATTTATAATTGCACCTCAATTGTAATTGTCCCTTAGGCTTTGGGACATGTCTGAGACAAGACAGTGACCTCCACACCACTGAGACCTCAGTGCTCACAAGCCCAAGATCAAAACACATCGTTTGGCATTTCTTCTTCCCAGCACCAGAAACCTCAGCCCCGTGCTCAGAACACCCTGGGTCTCCACCTGCCCACGGCAGGCTGTGGCTCCTCACCTGTGGTGACCTTGTTAAAGGTGATGGCCTCAGCCACTCTGCCCCCCAGGGCCATACACATCCTGTCCAGCAGCTGCTCCCTGGTGAACAGGTACTGCTCCCTGGGCAGGATCTGTGCGAAGCCCAGCGCCGCGTTGGTCCGAGGGGCTATGGACACCTGCAACACAGAGCAGCTCCCTCAGCCAGGGCAACATTCAGAGCTCCCTGCTGCAGCAGGAAGAGGGCTCTGCATCCCCAGGGAAGTTTGTCCACAGCTCTGGCCAGGCTGACCCACAGTGACACAGCCGAGGACTGCAGTGTCCCCATTCCTGCACTGCAGGCACTGCCTTCACACACATACAACTTCTGCCCAAGCAATAAAAAGGAAACTATCCCTGAACAGCAAGCCAGAGAAATCCTGAGATTTTGGAGCTGCTTTGGAGCGCATAAGTCAAACAGAGTTCACTCTGCTGCTGAATCCCCTGAGACTACCTGCAGAAAGACAGGACTGTCTTCAGAAAAACAACAACCATTTTTTCCACCCGTTAAACGAGAGTAATTAACACCAGTTCTGCTTACACAATGGGTCATTCAGAGTGAATGTGCTACTGGTAGCCAGCCAAGGAGCTGCCACCCTTGTCATTCCACCCCCCACCTCCCCCCAGCGTCCCTGCTTTTGAAGAGATGTGCATGGATCACATCCCGGGGTGCCCAAAGAGGCCTTTCCCTGCAGAGAAGGGCTTCAGGCAGAGAACCTCCCAGTCTGAAAAACACAGCTCTCCAGCAGAATCAGAGCAATTCCTGCAATGGGAGCTCCACTGGCTGCAAGGTGCTGGGAAAGGGATCACATATGGAGCAGCCTGGAAGTGCATGACTGAGCAGCAGCACCAGGAGACTTTTTAATTGCAAGGCTTCTCCTATAGCTGGTTAATCAGCTTTGCAGCAGCACCATCATCAATGGAGCCAAATAATGGATTTCTCTAATTAAGGGACACAGTTTATAGAATCTTAGAATTATTAAGGTTGGAAAAGTTCTCCAAGACCATCAAGTCCAACTTTCAACCGAATCCCACCATAGTGTGAAGCACCACATCCACTTGTTTTTGAACATCCAGGGATGGTGACTCCACCACTTCCCTGAAGAGCCTGTTCCAATGCTTAATGACCCTTGCAGTGCACAAATTATTCCTAATATCCAACCTGAACCTCTCTTGGTTTAGTGGTGGGCTTTGCAGTGCTAGGTTAATGGTTGGACTGGAGGACCTTAAAGGTCCTTTCCAACCAAAATGATTCTGTGATTCTCTATTTGCCATTTATTTGCTGCAGTACCACAGCCCTGAGCTGACAGGGGTCAGGAAAACAGAGCACAATTGAACACAAAGCAATCTGGGACAGGGGAAGGCCCAAGGACTCCCTCCCTACCCAGAGATAAGCCCCCCACACCCCTCCTGGCAGTGGAGGTACCTTCATGACAGCCTCAGTGTGCTCCAGCAGCCACCCCACCAGTGCGTGCCCAGATTCATGGAATGCCACGACCTTCCTCTCTTCAGGTGACAAGATCTGACTTCTCTTGGCAGTACCTGTAGGAATACAGACCAGGACAAGGTATCAGCAACAGGTGGAACCAGTGGGGCACAACCTGGTCCAGCCCAGTGCACAAGATCACGCAGCCTGTGGCTGAACAGTGCGTGCTACACTCAGCGAGGGAGAGGCATAAACCCCCCTCCAATTACATGCCTGGAAATGCTGCTCCCTGCCCCTGAAATGGAAAGCAATCCATGCTTGGAATTGCTTGAAAAAACACTGGCAGGAACTTTTGCTCCTTCTCCTTACAACACTGAACCATTAGATAAATAATTTGACATGGCTCAAGAATGTGGAGCTCGGTCCCGTTCCTGAGGACAGATCTGCAACAAGCCACCTAAAACTTATTTTTCTTTCAAAACCCCCCCCAAACAACAAAACCCCAAATGAGTCTCACACTGATTTTTGTTTTCAGTCTCTTAGGCAGAACACAAAAGAAGAGAAATGTTGCATTATAGATACAAGGTGCCAGTTGAGAAAATTGTGCGTTAAAAGGGTTCAAAGCAGCAAAAGACCAAGAGCAGAGCAATCCTTCCCCAGAGCCTGGCAATGTCTCTGATTACACATGGCATGCTCCATACAAGCTTATTCCCAGGCTCCTAAGAACCAGCAAATGAAGCCCTATCTCACACTTAATCCTTCCTCCACAAAGGTGATTTTCAAAAGTGTCTTTATTTTCCAACTCAGCAGAGCAAGCCCAAAAAGAATTAAAAAATAGAGATGAATGGAAGTCAAACCTCTAATGTGTAGGAAACACGTTAAGTACAGAGTGCCAGATACTTGTTACAGTCACAATGTTGGATGCAAAGAGGTCCCAGGACTTCCAGGCCAGTGTCCCCACGCAGAGCCCAGAGCAGCAGAGGGGAGGCACAGTCAGGAGCAGAATTGCACCAAGTTTGTTTCATGTCTTGGAAAACAACATTCTATTACATGAATTTTTAAACAAAGTCAAGGGCTTTATTAAACAAGGAAACAGCAAAATTAGCGTGGCAGATCTTGTAAAATTACTGCTCAGGGACCCTGGGAACTGTTGTGCCCTGCAAAGCACAATGGAACAGCAGATTAATTGCAACTGCCTTGATTTGCATCAGTCAGTCCCTCACCCTGCCATCAGCAGCGTGTGAGCATGGCCCTGTATGGCTCTTTCCATAGAGGGATGTGTATATATATTCTCTCTAAATATATATATACACACACACACATACACACACTTAAAAAATTCTGGAAGCGTTCCCATGGCAGCCCACTGAGGGAAGGACTGTGCTCTTCACAGTAACACACTGTGCCTACAAAGATTATTTCTTTTCCTACATAAAGTAATCTCCAGGCAGGAAAGTTCCTTCCCTGAAAGCCTGTACTGATCACATTTAGGAGACAAACCACCCAGGAAACAACTCTGGTGCATCTCTGCTGGCCTTACACAAACCCCACCAAGAAAATAGGCTCCATCCTCTAAAGCCAAGCCCTAAAAGCCTCTGTGTGATCTGCAGGTTCCTCCCCTCACTCCCAGGAGACCCCACTGACTGACTTTCTGTTCCCAAACTAAAAACACAATGGGAACTACCACAGAGAGAAGTTCTTGCTCCTCCCTTACATAACACAAAGCTTTAAGGCTGAAGGGCCCCTGGACTTGCAAAGTTCCCTTTTGATTCCACGCCACTGTTATTAAAACCAGAAGCTCCTAATGGAAAGCACAGTAGTATCTTCTTTCTTTCAAGAAAAGCTTTCATAGGAACTGAAATGCCCTCTGGATTGTGAAACCCAGCAGCATTCTTGTGACATGGCAAAGCTACACTGAATACAGGGGCCTGGGGGTTGTTTGGGGTCTTTTAGACTCAGTCTACAAAAAATAGCCAGTCCTGGAAATATGAGAGACTCTGATTAAGCAACAAAAAGACTCTGTGGCCTCTTACAGGCCCCAGAGTCTGAGTGAGGCCAGGCAGCTTGAAACTGCCAAAGCCCATGTCCTGCAATGCCCCATCACATGAATCCCAGGGGACCCTGCTGCTGCCATTCCCTCTGGCCTTCCTTGCTTTTTGCTTAATCTTCCATGTCTGGGGAATTAAGGCAAGGCTGGAATTCAGAAAGAAAAGCCAAGTGAATCCCTTCAGGTCTGGTGCTTTCACTCCTGCAGGATGGGAAAGTAAAGCACATCTTTACAAGAGCATGGGGTGCCAGGACAAGGGGGAATGGCTTCCCACTGCCAGAGGGCAGGGATAGGTGGGATATTGGGAAGGAATCCTTCCCTGGGAGGGTGGGCAGGCCCTGGCACAGGGTGCCCAGAGAAGCTGTGGCTGTCCCATCCCTGGAAGTGTCCAAGGCCAGGCTGGAGCAGCCTGGGATAGTGGGAGGTGTCCCTGCCCATGGCAGGGGTGGAATGAGATGAGCTTTAAAGGTCCCTTCCCACCCAAAGCATTCCAAGATTCCATGAACTTTGCTGTGGCTGATGAGAATTCCTACGTTACAGCTACAGTTGTCTGACTGCCTACCCCTGGGAGCTTCTGAGCACAGTCTGGGATTTATGTTCTTACCCAAACCACTTGAAAGGTTTTGTTTTTTATAGACAGGTGACACTGTCAGGCATTTTCTCCAAAAGTGAGGAATTCTTTAGGCATTTTCTGATAAAGCAAACACTCAAGCCTCAATTCCAAGATCAGGAAATAACTGACCCAATTCAAACATCCTGTTCCACACACTGCACTGAAAGAGCACAGAATGCCAGCCTGTGTGCCTGGGCTCCCCCTGGGAATGACACTGCAGCCTGCAAGCAGCTCAATGTCTGATTCTGAAAGCCACAGCTTGGCTGCAGGGCAGCTCAGCCCAAAATCCACCACATTCAAATTGCTCAGGTGAAGTCAAGAGTTCTGGGAACTCTTTTCCCCTCCCTACAATACACTGCTACAGGGAAACTTCCAGAGGTTCTTCTCCTGGCAAAGGCACAAGCAGCAGGGAAAAGCCACAGGATGTTCTCAGAGGGAGAACAGTGCTCCACTGTCTTGAAGTTTATTCTGCCAATTCATCAAAGCCTGGGCTTGGAGGACAGAAAGAAAAATCTCTAATTTCTTGCTGTTGAGGATGCAAAGCCCATTGGCTATTTATGTTTAGGCAGCAGGTGTCCAGAGCAGCAAGAAAAAACCCCAGAAATACTGCCACTCTTTTTCTTTAAAAAAATAACCTACAAAAAACCTCAACTTTCCAACTGAAAAAGCCACACAGATTCAAATTCACCCCTTTATTATTTTGCCACTGGTGATTTTCCCTGAGCTACAGGTTCACGCTCCTGCAGATTCAGGAAGATGGATCCATTTGGGGTCTTTTTCAGAGAACATTCAGTGACTGTGGCACCAAGGACCTTCAGGCCAGTCTGGACCCATCTGCCTTTCTGGAATGCAACCCTCTCACCTGAGCTTTCTCTCAAGTAGAAGCAACAACAGAAATGCTGCTGCACTGCCACATGTTTCCCAGAGAAGCTCCATCTCTGGAAGTGTCCAGGGCCAGGTTGGAGCCACCTGGGACAGTGGGAGGTGTCCCTGCCCATGGCAGGGGGTGGAAGTGGATGACCTTTAAGGTCACTTCCCACCCAACCCACTCCATGGCTCTGTGGGATGGCTGGATGTCTCACCTGCAATGACTCTTTCCACAGCATACTCGAAGTTGGAGGTGTCAATGGATTTGTGCCCTTCCCTGGCAGCGTGGAGAGCAGCTTCATTACAGATATTTGCTATGTCAGCTCCTGCAGGCAAGAGTTTACAGGAATTACATTGGATTTGGATGTGACAGGGAATTCAGAGGACAGAACAGGCAAGAACTAATCTGGAGAAGGACCTAAAGAAGCCAAACAGCCTGTGTGTTTTGTTTCTTGGGAACAGAGAGCAACTCTAGTCCACGGTGTTTATGTTGGACTTGAACAATACAACTGTCTTGGCAAGGAATGCTGATACCACACAGAGCTCAGCAATCCAGGAGCAGGCTGAGGCCAAGGCTGCCTCCCAGGGACGGGGATGGTGTGGGCAGTGGGCTGGCACAGGCTGCTGCTCTGCTTGGCCTCAGAGCCAAGAGAAGGAACATCTGTTCCCAGTTTGTGTGGGTGGGTTTAGTGGTGGGGGGCTGCCGAGAGAAGTCACGGAGAGGCAGAGTGCTGGGGCCTGCGAGAGGGGAAACCCAGGAAGGATATTCCAGGAACTCCACATAAACAGGAACTCTGGAGTCCTTGCTCAGCACAGTTTCAAGCTCCCAGGGACCCACCCTGGAAGCAGGCTCAAAGAAGGAGCCAGGCAGAGCTGTCCAACTTCTATTCCAAGTAATTCCTTCTCATTCCTCCCCTTGCTTTCATGGTAACATAAATCAACAGCATGAAGCTGAGTCAGGGGAGGTTTAGGTTGGATCTCAGGAAAAGGTTTGTTGCCCAAAAGCTGGTTGGGCACTGAACAGGCTCCCCAGGGCTGTGGTCACAGCACCAAGCCTGTCTGAGTTCAAGGAGCATTTGGGTAACTCTCTCATCCACAGAGTGGGACCGTTGGGGTGTTCTGTGCAGGGCCAGGAGTTGGAATGAACCTTCTGGGTCCCCTTCCTTCCAACTCAGCATATTCTATGAATTTAACAACCTCTCCCCTGAAGTGCAACACCTCATCCTCAAAAACAGCTTGGACTGGAGCATGAGTGGTTCCTCCCCTTAGGAATCAGGAACTTGGGCATTTAAAAAGTGCCTTTTCCCCACCTCCTCACCCTGCTAGAAATTTCAGAAGGTTGGAAAGAGTCACAAACAATTGCTCATCTGAGTTCATCAGGGTGCTGCTCAGATTCCCAGTATTCCAACAGAAATGGAAAAGCAGCCCTTTTTGACCAAACCCACAGCATGCAGGAGCTCCAGCCCAAGTTGCAGAGCTGGAGCATTCCTGAGGATATGTCATACCACTGAAGCCTGGGGTGAGCTCAGCCAGGTGCTGTGAGTAGAAACGGGCATCCTGGATCAGCTTGAGGCCCTTCAGGTGCTGCTCAAAGATCTCCTTTCTCTCCTGTAAAGAACACACAGAGCACCTGAGCACAGCGCGGGGTCACAATGCTGCAGCTTCCAACAAGCCTGGCAGGGAGCAGGGGGATGGCAGGGGGACTGTGGCAGTGCCAGCAGAGGGCAGGGCTGCCCTTGCAGCGCTCCAGTGCTCCAGGAGCCCTGATAAACACCCAGCTCTCCTCCTAGCAGATCCACGAGGCTCTCTGTGAGTCACTGCCTTCTCTCTCAGGGCCAATCACCCCTCTTCACTTTCACTGTGCTCTGTCTTAACTTTTCCCTCACCATAAAAACTCTGTCAGGAAGGAGCTCTGAATGCCTCGACCTGCTCCTGCTCAAATCACAAGCCTGCAAACCCCATCCAGGGCTCCTCAGCCTGCGCCCATTTCCCAGACGGAGGTGGGGGTGAGATGCTGCTGGCGAGCAGCCACCCAGTGACTCATCCAGCTGGTCCAGGAGATCCTGACTCAAACAATGGGCTCAGTTGCCAGGGTTTTTCCCTTTCCTCCTTCAGGGCAGCTGCACGGTTCATGCTTCCGGGGCCAGATTCTATCAGGCATTTAAGGTATTTTCACTGAGAGCTCTGCGAGGACAGTGAAGCACAGATGGGAGAGGAAGAGCCTGTGCTGGCAGAGCACGCCGATCCTCGCTGCAGCTGAGCCCATTCCCAGAACTCTGCTACCAACGTCAACACAGCGGCCATGGAAGACTCCTTGTAAATGGATTTAAAAAGCATTCAGAAGGAGAAAGTCACTTAACAGGCTGCCTAAAGGAAAATGAGGAGCCTTACAAGGATTGGGAGGGCCATAAACCTACAGAACAAATGGTGCTCGAGGCACATGACAATTCAAGCTTTCACACCAGCCAATTGCCAATTAGGTGCTTCCCAATTTCCTGGAGAGAAGACACAAACACAGTTCTGCATCTGCATGGCAAACAGAACCTCATAGAAGAATTCAAAGCCAAGCTCTACCAGAGCAGAGAGCTTCAAACCAGTGAGCTGCCACTTCAGAGAAACACGCAACTGCATTAGCACAACAAACCCTTCATTGAGGGCACAGAAACAGGAACAAAGGCAAACAGAAGCTCAACATCTCCCACTCCTCCAAGCTGAGCCTCTGCCGGGCTGGTGAGTCACCAGTAAAGGACTGGGACACCTCAGTCATACCTGCAGTGTTGGGAGGTCAATGAAGATGTGCCTGTCCAGCCTCCCAGGCCTCATCAGCGCGTTGTCCAGGACGTCGGCGCGGTTGGTGGAAGCCAGCACTATGACATGGTCCGTGGTCCCCATCCCTGCCAGAGCCAAGGGAAAAAAAAAAAAAACACTGGGCAAGGTTTTCCCCACCTCAGACTGCACTGCAGCCACGCAGAGGGCTGGGCAGGCAGCAGGCAGGGGCTGGATTGCACAGCTTTAAGCACAAAGCCAGAGGGTGTTCACAGCCGAGGCTGAGGGTCCCCTTCAGCTCAGAGCAAAGACAGGAAGGAACCTCCCAGGTCACCCAGACCAGTCTCTGGCCATCAGGGATAGTCTGAAAACCCCTTTCATTTTTTATTGAATCTTGGGTCAAAAGTTCTCTTTCCCTTTCTTTTTGCCACTGGAAACTGTTCCAATTGGAACCCAGAACAGAATCTCTCTATTCTGCTGAGTGCACAGATGCCTTCTCATCCCCATGTTATTTCCTGCTCCTTTAGCTCCAGGTTGTACAAGCAGCATTTCCTCCTAGCTGAAACAGCCCTTCCTTCCCGTGGAAAGCTCTTTCAGTTTTTATTTACTTTCAGCCTTCAGTCACTGACAGACCACTGGGATCACCAGGACAGGGACAGGCTTTCCTCTGACCTGCTCAGGGGAGCGTTGAGAGAGGACAGAGCTCCACCACCCAGCAAGGGGAGTGTTACAGCATGAGTGAGAGGGCAAAGATCAACTCATCTCTTACCCTCCACAGACACAGAGCAGGGCACAGCCCTGCAGAACCTGCACCACAGACTCAAAACACAACCCAAGAGCTTTAGCACAGAGTTTGGTCAAGCCAGAGTCAGAGCAGGTTTGTCTCCAGGTGTCAAAGATGAAGGGAGCATGAGGATTTACAGGCTGCCTGAGAGCAGGCTCAGTGGAGGCACCAAAGGCACACAGGGCTTGCTGGGCAGGCAGAGCACGGGTAGCTGGAGGAGGCCAGAGAGGGGCAGGGGTTGTGCTGCTGGGTGGGGAGCCAGAGCTCATGTCGAATCACTGCCCCACACTGTTATTTATTACATTCCACCAGGTGCCCGCGGGCCCCTGGGCATGAGTCACCTGCTTCCTGCACATTCCCCAGCCCTGGCACAGAGCAGCCTTCCCAGGGAGAGGACATGACAGTCCCATGTGCTTCCCTCCCTGCCAAGTCCCACGCTGTGGAGAGGCAGCTCCCTGCACGTAAGCTGGGCTGGTTTCAGCTCTCAGCTCCACCACAAGAGCTGCCAAATGTGTCAGCAGGCAAGAGCTCAGCACAGACCGAGGCTCCAGGTGAGGCTGGGGACTGGCTGTGCCAGCCTGAGCTCCAGCAGACCCCGTGCTCCCTCTCTGCAGGCTCCTGCCTAAATAAGCTGTCAGAGAGGATGAAGCCCAGCACCCTTGAGATGTGTATCCCACTGCACTCTGGAGTGGGATAAACAAGCAGAGCCTGGCAGGCACTCCAGGAATGGCAGGCTTTATTCCACGGCAGGATTAGACGGCACAGTGCATTATCTGCCTCACAGCTGGGAGACTCACTGAAAATAGGTCTATTAGAACAAGTTAAAAAACCAGAAGCACTCAGAGCATCCTCCTCACATCAGTTTCTGCCCCACTTGCTGCCAAGCCTGCATCCCAGCAGTGGGAAACACTGCTCCAAGAAATCCACACTGCAGGCTCCTGCTCATGTCACAGTTCCCAATGCAACACCACCTGGCATGTCACAGGCAAAAATCAGCCAAAGCAACAGGCTACAAAAAACAACACCTCACCACATTAACAAATGAGGAACAGCTCTGAAAATGCAGCCAGAAGAGAGAGTTCCTGCAAGGGAATGAACCATTTCAGAAGGGAAAAAGGGTCCACATGAGCTGCAAGTGCCCTGCTGCCCAGGTGTAACAGGTTACACCATGTCACCCTCCAGCCACTTGTCCAAAAAACCTTTGGACACCACCAGTGAGCAGCAGCTCTGGAGCAGGGCCCCTTCCTGAGGGAAGCCTTGGGGCTGCTGGTCTGGTCCCAGGGCTCCAGGTGAAGAGCTGCTACCAAAAGCTGTCCTGCACTTCGATTCCCAAACCCCAGCTCAGCCCAGCTCTGCCAAAGCTCCTCTCAAAGCTCCCAGCACAGAGCAGAGATTCGGGTCACATTCCTCTTCCGCTCGCCTGCGGTTTGTGAGGGAGATTCACCATTCAAAGCAGGCACCTGCTCTCCCAGAGCCTGGAGCTCGTGCGTCACTCTGCTCTCACAAACGGCTTTTGTAGAGAGAGGCTCCCTCCAGCGCCTCCCCTTCTCCCACCACACTCCCAGCGCTTCCTAAACACGGAGCAAGCTAGGGGCAGGAAAGCCAGGCTGCTGGAGGAAGAGCACTGCAATTGCTCTGAAATCTGCACACCAGCACGACCCAGCTCCAACCCGCCCCACACAGCAGGTTCCACACAGCTCTGACCCTCCTTTTCTCCCTCTCCCTTCCCTCTGAGGAATCTCACTCAGACACACAGATCCAGCAATCACTGATGACTCACAGATCTGCTTTTGTGCACGGTCCTCTATTCCAGTTTACACCCAGCTTGGGTCTGCGGTATCGCCTTGCCTTCAACCCTTACTTTAAGCTCGACCCAGCTAAACCAGAGCTCTCAACATTCCATCTCAAGGCTTCCTTGCAAACACCCACCACTCCTCCTGTGCTGGGGCAGAACTGTTCCCTGCTAAAATCCTTATATCCACTATAAGCCTGGGACTGTTGTGCCACGATGCACGTGGCTGCCCAGGGCTGGTTTAGGTGACATGCTCCGTTAGGTAACACTTCAGTGCCACGTGCCAGGATCCCTGCTGATCCCATGTTCCCAGCACAGGCTCACATCCCTGCCAGCTGTCTCCTGTTTGACACTCTCAACTCCTTAGTCTGTTTTTCAGTGTTTGATAAAGCACTGAGCAAAACAAAGGACTCGTGCATGATCTGTGTGAGACACGAATAACAAATATAAATTTTAAATATAAATTTAAAAATAAGCCAGGCAGCACACAGCAAACAAGGGACTAAAAAGTACATATTGAGGGTTATATTTACCTCCTAAACTCACTTTCCAATCGAGCTACATCCTCCTGTCTGAATCAAGACTCATCAAGAAAACACTCTAGAAACCACATCTAAGTTTTACAGACTGAAATGAAACATTTTCCTTTCCTGCACAGAGATGTGGAATGGACTGACTACATATTCCTGAACAGACATGCAGGCTTCCATTTAGTCCCACGTTGCCAGCTCACCCTACAACTCTAAGAAGAGACAGAGACCCACCCAAGCCAGGACTGCTGTCCTGTGTCACCCCTGGCCTTGGCTGTCCAGACCATTCACTCCACTGCAAACACTCAGCCAGCAGCTGTAACCCAGGTCTGGGAATGCTTTTGGTGTACAACTGCTTTTAATTTTTCATATGAAGAGTGTGATGAGACAACATGCCAGTCAAATTATGAGTCACACTTGCAGTCAGGGGAAAAGTGAAACAAGTACTCCCTGATGGACATGCAGGTGGTGGGTTATTCCTTACCCTGCTCTGCAACAGTAAGATTTAGCAACAGAAACATTGCAGGTTGGGTCAGTGCTGCAGGCTTGGGCAGGGTTAGGAAAAGAACTGTCATAGGATCACTCTTTGTGTGAAAGTGTCTCAGCAAAGGGCCAATTCCAGATACAGAACAGCCAGAAATGACACACGAGTATGGCATGGAACCAGGACTTGTTTGCAAAACTTATCTCTCGGTTTAGGCAGCCTCTGGTCAGGCAGATAACAGAAACACAAGGCAGAGGACAGGAGAATCAATGTATTCCATCACCTATGTCCCTCTGGGACAATTGGCACGGTTTAAACTACTACTGTCTCAGATACTGCAAGTATCCAACAACATTAACGGCCAGCTGGACCTAAACTCCAGGGTTTTAAAATTTACTAGATTTCGCCCCAAACCCTATAAAATGGCCATATTTCAAGATGGTTTTTTCCAAAACTTGGTCACAGCACACACTCTGAGATCTGCTGCCCAGAGGTCAAGGCTGTGGGCTCCCCATCCCCGGAAGTGTCCAAGGCCAAGTTTTGGAGCAATCTGGGATAGTGGGAGGTATCCCTGCCCATGGCAGGGGGTGGAACTGGATGAGCTTCAAGGTCCCTTCCCACCCAACCCATTCTGTGATTCCATGATCTGTCCTGAGCCCAGCCACTCCCTCAGGTACCATCAACTCTGGAGCAGTTCTGCCTACCCAGGGGACAGATGGAGAAGGATGTGCTCCAGCACCTCCAGAGCCAGGGAGCAGTGATGGGACACATGGGCTCAGAGCGGTTCAGACTTCAGCACGGCAACACTGGAGAGGGGCCAGGCGAGTTCAAACAACATGGAGCTGAACAACAACACCTTGTGGGGAAAACACTGACCATCCATTTCCACCAGCAGCTGGTTGAGAGTCTGCTCCTCCTCAGCATTGGCAAAGCCAGCCACGTTGGTGGAGCGCTTCTTGCCCACGGCGTCGATCTCGTCGATGTAGACGATGCAGGGGGCGCGGGCCTGCGCCTCCCGGAACAGGCTGCGCACCCGCGCGGCCCCGAGCCCTGCAGGGGAGGCAACACACACACAGCTCACACCCAGCCAGGCTGCCAGGAGCCACACCAGCCCACAGAGAGGCATTCCAGGCTGGGCAAACCCTCGGGACACAGCGGTGCTTCTCTACCCGCCCCCCAGCACACAGAATCTCGGGGGTCCTGAGCTGGCAGGAGCCCACGAGAATCACCAAGTCCAACTCCTGGCCCTGCACAGGACAGCACAAGAATTCCACCAGTGTGGTCTAAATGCTTCCTGGAGTCTGTCAGGTTTGATGCCATGACTGCTGTGTTGAGGAACCTGGTTCAGAGCCTGACCATCCTCTGGGGGAAGACTCTTCTCCTAATGTGCAACCTAAACTCCCCTGAAATAGTCCCAGAACTTGTGGTTAGTCCTTAGGCTCAGTCTCTCCTGGACTGTGCAGAATTAAACCTGCAGAGACCTCTATTGCTGGCGCAGGAGGAGCTCTGCTCCCAGCTCACAACACAACCTCCTGTTCCTCCCACAGGTCAGAACAAAAATACGTCGCATTTTCCTGCACATTGACTGACCTTTGTTGGGGCTCAAGAGATCTGTGGGGAAGGATGAAAAGGAGAAGGATGGAAATCCCAAGGCACAGAGAGGCCCCTACTTTCCCTATCAGCAGAAAATCCACCAACATTCCCACAAAAAGAAGGAAGCCCCAGTCAATGGCTTTAATAATAGTTACAGGGAAGCCAGAGGTGCTGGCAGGTGAAGGACCATGGCTGCATGCTGTCAGAAAGAAACAACCAGCAATGCACTTCAGAAACTACATTATTTAAGGACCCTTCATCACTGAAAACTTTTTGTATCTTCCAAGTATGCAGAGCTCACCCTCCCCATGCCAAGCTCTGCCCTTCACAGGAAGCCCTGGCAGCACCCTCTGCCTCCTCAACAGACTGAATGAGCTCCCCCCTGTTCCTCAGAGCACCTTACCTCCAATCACCTCCACAAACTCAGAGCCTGCCATGGCCAAAAAGGGCACCTGGGCTTCTGTAGCCACGGCCTTGGCCAGCAGTGTCTTCCCACAGCCTGGAGGGCCCAGTAACAGGGCACCCTTGGGCACCTTGGCCCCGAGCTGGAGGTACCGGTCAGGATTCTGCAAGGACAACACAGCTCGGTCAGACCACAGCTCACACTGCAACTGCACAGGACTGGGGCCTCCCAGAGCCTCCCCAGAGACCTTTTCAGCCTGGGAGCTCCCAGCTGCCAATGGGAGCAGCTCCATCCACATTCCTGTCATGGAACTGGAAAGACAAGAGCTTATTTCAGCAGAGGCTGCCCAGAATCACGAAGGATGAAGAGCAGGACACTCGTTCCTCCCCAGGTCAGCCCTCTGTCCCAGAGCACTTATTTTGTTCTACTTTTATGTACCTTTAAATAGTCCACAAATTCCTTGACTTCCATTTTGGCCTCATGCATTCCTGCTACATCCTTGAAGCCAATCCCTTTTCCAGATTTCCCATCCACAATGGTGAAACGAGCCATCTTCAGCTGGTTCTGTGGAAGGCAATACAAGGACTGAACAACCCTTGGACAACAGTCTGGAAAGGCTGTTTCCTCTCTTTTGGGAGACAGCACAGCCCAGTCATAAGCTGTCCATACAAACAGCATCCAAGTGCCCACTGGTATTTCACTTATTTTTGCTCTGGAGACACCTCCCAGGTGGGTTGTTGACTCAAACTTCATTTATCCACATGTTGGGGAGAGACAGAATAAACCTGCAGTAACAGTCAGCTGAAACTCCACGTAGACCACGTAGTATTTCTTAAAAACCTGCATCCAAAACCTTATTTAGGAACTTCTCCCTGAATTCTAAACTCTCTGACCCTTAACAGACATGGGGTAGGTATAGTTTTGAGGAATATGCATCGATGGGAAATAATTCTCAAATGTGGTAAATACTTTCTAATAATTTCTCCTAAATGCAGAGGAGCAGCACTTTGCTCCACTGTGTGAGGCTGCTGCTGTTTTCTGCTGAACACACCCCAGGCCAGAACTACAGGTTCTCAAACTGAGCAGCCACCACGTTTCCGTCCCCTGGTGCGTGTGAAGCCACAAAGAGTCAAACCAAGAATTCAGTTAAACATCCTACTTGTAACTGCTCACTGTGTTCTACTCAAAACAGCTACTTGGGAGGCTTTTTTTCTTCCAGAAGAAAATTTATGGCCTCAGAACCATCCAAAGAAAGAGTTAAACTCTAGGCCTGGCTGTCCCCACTTAGGCAAGGACACAATCTAGTCCTCAAGGCCTCATTACTCAACACTTCTTTAAAATACTCTTCTTCTCAGAGCAGCTGCATCCTTTTGTTCAAAGAGAATCTCAAAGCCAAAGAACTGCGGAGGAGGAGACTGGGAAATCCAACAAGGGACTGAATTTGCTGTGTTTCCATCCCCAGTCCCTGTGGTCAGTGGCAGAGCTCCCCAGGCTGATTCCACCAGTCTCAGCAGCTGATCCAGGCCAGGGTGGGACAGGAGAGGAGGAGGTTTGCCCGATGTTGCAAGCGAGACATGCGGCAGGAACGGAACAGGCCAACGCATAATGAACTCCAGAATCTGAACATATTTTATAAATTGAGAACTCATTTTGCAGAAAGCAGCAATTCCTTCTCCTGGCTGTATGGGAGGCATGTTGGCAGGGCCCTGTGAAAAACACCATCTGCAGCTGCAGCTCATTAGTGAGCTTTGAAAACAGCAAACTGGACTGAAATTCCCTCAGCTCAGCCCTTCCTGCTGTTGGGAAGGGAAAGGTCCTCGGCTGAGGTACCAGCCAGGCAGATGATCAGCACAGGATGCAAGATGTGGCAAGACTGGAGAGTCCTTGACACCAGTTCATCAGACTTTGCTGGGAAAAGGAGAGGAGACAGCCCAGCAGGAGCCAAGGCTACCTGCAGAACATCCCCAAAACCCAGGCTACTCACAAAGGCGTTGAAGCCTCCGGCCCGACTCGCCACCCTGAAGAGGCGGAAGATGCTCCACAGCATGGACACGGCCACCAGGGTCACTATCAGGGACAGGACGTCACTGCAAGGACAAAGACAGGCACAAACTGAAGCATTCAGCCCCCACTGGGTCAGTATTGGCTGTTTGCAGTATTTAAAGGTGCTGGTGGTTTAGGCTACGAGCAGATGTGGGTAAGGAAATGGAACTTCTGCAGGCTTCTGTAAAGGAGAGAGATGTAAAATCCAAACCCAACTGTTACATAACCTGAGGAGTTAAGCAGAGGACACTGGCAAACACTGCCTACAGCTGTGGGAGGAATTCGACCTCACCATCCCATCCAGAGGCATTTCTACTTCTAAAACAAGCAGGACATTCAGGCAGTCAGACCACAGAACCCAGTGGGGCTGCCAGTGCATCCAGAGGGAGCTCAGTGCTCAGTGCTAGTAACAACAGGGAGATTCCAACTCCTCTAATCCCACACTGGCAGAAATCCCAGTGTTGGTCTCCCATTAAAAGCCTGCTCTGTCCTCCCTGGTCGAATCTCTCTGCAGCCCTTTATGGCACAAAGAGGTGCTCCAGCACCAACACTGTCATTTTGCTGGATCCTTTGGAATGTCCATTGCATTAGGAGGGAGATGGGGAGCAGAGATGACACTCCAGGTCCAACACAGTTACAGGACAAACCTGCTGAGGACAAATATCCTTTGAGCTCTAAACAAAGGATGCTCCCAAGAGCAAGAAAAATGATCCTATATCAGATGACAGGTTGAGATTGGGGGGCCCTTGCCCTGCTCCACATGCCTGTGAAACCATCCATCCTCTCCGCATTTCTGTGCCCTATCTTTACATGAGGAATGTGTTCCACCTCACAGAGGGATGATTTACTGAAGCAAGGGACCAGCGTGAGCTCTATACCCAGCTGCATTTGTTTCTGCTCAGTGAGAGATCCAAAGGCAACACTGAAACCTGAAAGTCACCTTCAGTTTGTCTGCTCTGCAAACAGGATTAATTCTGAAACACCCCGAGCGCCCACACTGAGGAGTAAAACGAGTCCCAGGGCCCTGCACCTCACACCTTCAAACTCCAGACTGACCCTGAATTCTCCAGACATTCATCAGGTCTCCTGAGAGACTTCACACCCCACCACAGCACTTAATTTTTTTTTTTTTTTAAGTCTCTTTTGAGGGGCAGGGAAACAGCTTGTGTTGGCTGCTGGTTGTCTGTTCAGTCCTCTCTTCCTGTTACACACAAGGCTGAAAAAATTGGCAAGTTCTGAATTTGAACTAAAGGTCACACGACCAAGTAAAAGAGTTTATCTTCATATAAACTATATATTAAAAATGTGCAAATGTTGATCAGAGGAGAAGTAACCAGACAAAAATCCAGCCCACGTAGCCATCCATACACAAACATGACATTGTCTCACACCTTGGCGAGGTGTCTGGAGGAGGAATCACTCACATGGGCATCTCCACAGGGAAAAAAATCACTGTGCTCCAAACCCTGTGAGCTACCCAGCCACCCCAGCAGGTGACATCTGCTATTCCCTCTTCTTGCTCCTTACAGTTTATTTCAAAATTAAAAGCCTTGTGTGTTTTTTTTAAGCAAAGGCTTAAAAGGTTTGGGTGGCAGGAAGGGCTGTAAGTTTACCAGAAGTGCTCCTCTCACTGAGATTTGCTGTGCTGGCACCAAAGCTGCACCACCCAGCATGTGGCACCAGCGTGGGCTGTGTCAGACCTGCAGCTCTGGGACAAACAGGCCCAAACTGTTTAATTTTACAGCCTGAATCACCACAGGCCTCCCCTGAAGCATTTTAATGGGGAAGGCTGAGTGCAGCCCCAGCACAGGCCATCACAGTAGCATTTCCATCACACTCTGCACTTGAATTATTGATTATAAGGACAAAAAATGCTCAGCTAGGCAGGAACTCAGACTTGGTGACCCTGCCCCAAGACATTTTGTCTGCTGCATTCTGCAATTCCAGACACCTTCCTGGGACCCTCGTTTTTGAAATATTAGGATATATCCAGAGCACCTTATCTTTCAGAGAGAGGCATTAAATGCTCCAAACCCAAGCCCACGCTTTTGTTCTACACTTTGCTGAAAGTGACTTTTCTGTCCAAGCAAACCATGTTGTCACCAACACAAGACCCACAAGAGCAAGGAGAAATGTGTATCCTACTTTCCATAAAAGCCAGGGCGTTTGTAGGAGATGGGGATTCTCTCTCTCTCATCGATGTTGAGCTCATCCTCCACAGCTCTCAGCTTCTCCTCGAACCTGTCGATGTTTGCCACGCGCATGGTGTACGCCAGGGTCACGTTCTGGGGACAGCCAGCACACACACAGACATGCATCAGCAAGAAGCAGAGGGGCACAGGTAAAAAATCAGCCTTATGTTACACCCTTGGAGCCTGCATCAGTGACCTCGGGAGCAGAGGAACTGAGGCCAGGGCTCTGAATGCATTTAGGAAGCCTCGGGTCTTTCCAGCACCTCATGAAAGCAGAAATGCCAAGAACTAAGTCTCAGCTCTCCAGAGGCAAGGAGATACAACAACTCTGCAGGCAAGTAGGGTCATAGAATTCCAAAATGGTTTGGGTTGCAAGGGATCTCAAAGCTCATCCCACCCCCTGCCATGGGCAGGGACACCTCCCACTGTCCCAGGTGGCTCCAGCTTGGCCTTGGACACTCCCAGGGATGGGGCAGCCACAGCTTTCTCTGGGCAACAAGAAAAATTTACAGACACCTTGGGCTCAGATAGAATTTTGTACTCCATTTGGAAAACCACTTTGTTGGACAGGAGGTGCCTTCTTCTCCCCTTGGATCTTGTTTCTGTACCTGTCAGAAATGAATTTCATGCAGTAGTTTCCAAATGGATCATAAGTCGCCAAACAAAATGGGATGTATTCAAGAATAGTTCCCTGTTCTGGTTCCCTGCCCATGGCAGGGGGTGGAACTGGATGATCTTTGAGGCTCTTTCCAACCCAAACCATTCTGGGATTCCATGATTTCATTTCAGTATTTTCATCTCTCAAGCCAGTTTGTAATGATTCTTCAGGCACCTCCTGGATGTAAACACATGGTCAAACTTTGTTTTGTTTCCATTGTGGAAGGCTTCAAAACAGAACATTCAAAACTAAAGTTCAAATAGGAGAAAACTTCTGAAACAAGATTCAGTAATAAGAGTTTACAATCTTCTGGTTGCCTTCTCCCATATCAGACTGAGCTGGTAAAAAAACTTTACTTTTTCCAGCTTTTCAGACATAAAGAAGATTTTTTTTCCAGGCCATCATCAACTACCTTTACAATTTAAATTAAAGGCCTCAGCTTCCAGGTCGATATGAGCAACAGAAGCCCCCTGAACTTGAAATACAAGAGAAGACTCAAAGAAGAGCAAATTCCCCAGCTAGAGTCCCATAATATGTATGCAATACATAAAACACCTGCATTAATTTATAGATATGCTCAGGAATGCAATAATTTGCAGCAGCAGCTGCAAAGAGCCACTCACAACTTGCCCATGGGGGGTTCCTCCCGGGTGCAGATAAATCTCCACGACGTCACTCTCGGGCACCACCTCGATCCTCTGCACCTCCCCCTTGGCCAACATCTCGTTCACAAAGTGGTTCCAGGAGATGTTGGTGCCCTCCCTGTTGTCGCTGACCAGGAAGCGAAGCATCAGCACGACGAAGGTGAGGACCAGCAGCGCCCGCAGACGGTCCAGGTGCATCTGATGCTCCCTTTTCCTGCGTTTCTCCTCCTCTTGAGGAGGAAGAGATCAGAGGAAGAAAGGTGAGCACGTCATTGTGGAGCTCTCTGACCCAAAGAAGGGATAATTAAATGGCAAAGATTAACACAGTTGTCGGGGTTTTTGTGTTGTGAGTCTTATTTGGGGATTCGTGTGGTCCTAGTGCACCAAACCCACCACGATCCCACCAAATATCAGTCCAGTCCAAAATGAGACTCTCACTTGCCTAGTCCCTTATGGGCAGAGGTCAAATAAAGCCACTGGATCCTTGTTGCTGAAAATCAAACTCCAAAATGACTGTAACCCACTTTATATAACGTGGTTCCACACTGCCCACTCCTCAGGCTGTTGCCAACACACTCACTGGGAAATATTAGGAGTCAAACCAGTGGCACTGATAGGTCCCAGTGTTGTGAGAGAGAATTGCTTCCACTTCCCCAGGAAACACCTGCATTTACAAAGGCAGCACAGGAGGCAGGGCATGCAGCTCACCTGTGCACACAAACACAAATTCACTTGTCTGAACCAAACTGCCCAGATTTCTCCCCGTGTCACACACTCACCTTATGTTTCAAAGGGCTGGATAACTCACCCACATTAAGGATCTGTAGCCAGGGGGAATTCCCAGGCTGGATGTGCTTTTCCTGCCTTTACTGTACCAGTGCCTCACTGAAGCACTGACAATTAAAAGGGATGGTTTGCTTCGACTGTCTGCCACCAAACCTTTTTTCCAGACTCTCAACATTTCCTTTCTTGCACTGCACAGGCAAATTAACAATTCTGTGGGCTGCAGAGGTCTGTCACACCACAGTTCAATGTCACTGCTGGCCAGAGTTTGGGTAGTTCAGATGACAACAAATATCTCCTCCTCTTTCCAGTCACATGCTGGTGTTCTCGATACATAATTTAGCACTTGATATACAATTGAACAGCCCCAGCACCATGGCACACATAAATACCCTTCTGCACCCAGAAATAAATTAATTCTGTGCCACTGGGCTCCAATGCACCAGTGCTGCAGCCCAGATTCGATTTATTTGCAAATTCATAACAAATGTCCTGACACCAGCATTTATCACTGGCCACCAATTAGACCCTACAACAAAACCCAGGGACAAACATATGACCCAGGCAGCTGCTAAAAAAAGCCCTCTGTCCTTCAGAGGCACATCATCATTTTTCACTGGTTCCCAGCTCTGCTCCACGCTGGAAAGGAAAGGCTTGTTCCTAAACAGACACAAAGCAGCTTGGCAGAGAAAGCATCATTTGAGAAGGCTCTGACAAGCTCAGATACCATGTCCAGCCCATTTGCTTTGTTCTGCACTGCCATCCCCTCACTCTCTGTTATCTGCTGGGTTCAGCTTTGTTAGGACTAAGGAATTTATCCCAAAGCTGCAGGATGACATCCACAACAGCTTTATTAAAAGAAAAATTTTATATATATATATATGATAGAGGAACAGTCTGGGCAACATCCTGAAGAGCTGAGCAAATTCTAAATAAAAAGATTCTACAGAGAAAAGAAAATATTTCAGGAAAGTGAGTCCCGACAGGAAAAGCCTGCCTGTGGCTGTGCAAGTTCCTTGGAGGTGTCAGAGTCAGCTCCTGCTAAAGCACTTTTCTGTATTCCTTTTCAGCACAAGTGGAGGGCCATAACCTGCTCTACACACACCCAGCTGGGGGTGTGATCACAAAAATATCACCCTGGCAGGAAAGCTGCCCATGAGACATCCCGACACAACTTCTCCTATTTCTAGGAATTCCATCTGTCTGAGACCTTTAACCTGCAGCAGAATGACTTCAGGGGAAAGCCCCGTTTCTAGGAAGCTGGAAAGCAACACCAAACTTCCCTGCACTCTGCACTGAATTAAGGACAAAATCTATTTCTCAGCTGAGGTAAAGCTGACTGTCTGTGCAGCACAACATCCACACTGCCCCACAGCCCACCCCACAACACTCAGGAAATGAGTCCCAGGGACTGGATGTGACACGGATTCCAAGCAACAGCTGTGGGAATACTTCCAGCTTTTGAGTCTCCACAAGCCCCCACCGAGCAATGATTTGCCATTAACCCCGAATCTGAACTCTCTGATTAAAGCCTTTGCAAGCGCCGCAGTGACAGTTTGAGGAGTTCTTTTTAATAATTACTGCAGAGACAAGTATTCCCCTGGAGACACAGGGCAGCATTCCTGCTCCCAAAGCCAGGCTACCCATTAATCACAGGAGGGAAGAGGCCACTGAACGTGGAGTGCTGCTGGTCACTGATTTTAGCAGCCAGGTGCTGCGCTCAGTCACTCTGTGGCTTTGCTTTGCCCCAAATTCCCACTTCCTTCCCAAGGAACCTGCACTCCCATCCCACTGCAGCCTTCATCCCAGTTAAGTGACCAAGCAGGAAAAGCCACTGCTGTGGCATTAAGGGTGTCAGCAGCAGCAGCTGACCTTGAACTTCAAAAGTGAAAAGTCCCAGAGGATTCAAGCACAACAAAGGAGAAGCCAAGTGCTCACATCATCCCTTGATACCCAGAGAAAGGTTTATAAAATAAACCATAAAATTACAATACAACCTGTGTGACTTAAGCATGACCTTAAGTGCCTTCCAGCTTGCAGGACAAAGGTCTGGAGCCACAGCAGGGGTTGGAACTGGGTAATTTTATGGTCCCTTCCAACACAAATCACTCTGTGATCAACAGGTCACCTCTGCCCCCTCTCTGACTCTGCCCCACAAGGGACAGAGATAAAAACCTACACCAGGGTGACAACATGCCTTATGGAGAGCCTGGAAAACCCTGCAGCTCCTGGGAGTCAGGGGCTCACCAACAGGCCAGGAATTTCCTTCACAGGAGTACAAGAGTCAAGTGACACTCTGGGAATGAAATGCAGCTGCTGTCAAACTACCCACAGCTGAGAGGTGAGCAGAGACCAAGGTGGGATGGGACACCCACAAAAAATGGAAAATGTTTGTTGAGATCCTACTGGTGGATTCCTACAGGGATCAGAACATGGCCTGTCACAAGTTAATCAGCATTTTTTTGCTAATAAATTAAACTTATTCCCCTGCATCCCAATCCCAATTAGTGCCATTAAATTCCTCATACCTTTAAAAGCAGAGGGGGCACTCAGTTCTCAACAGCCTCTGGCACACCCCAGGCTCCAGAACACATTTAGGGAGACAAAACTCATTTTCAAAAAGTTCTGTCCATTCCTGGGGCTCAGGAGAGTAAGAGATGGGGGTGGAACTGGATGGGCTTTGAGGTCACTTCCAACCCAAGTCATCCCACGATCTCTCTGTTCTGTTTTACATCTCCCAGCCCATCACCCTAAGCCAAAACACTCCTTCAGAGTTGCCCTTGGCCACAGGTTTGCAGAGGTGGCAAGTGACAGGAACAGGGCATTACCCAGGGGCAGGAGCACCAGGGTGGCTCCTGCTCCCTCCCACACACACAGAGCTGCAGTGAATCCCTTGCTGGCACACACATACCATCCTCCTCCTGAGGTTTCTTCTGGGGTCCCCCATCCTTCTGGCTACTCCCCCGAGAGCTGGAGGTGGCAAAGCAGCAGCAGGTGGTGCCTGCAGGAAGCAGAGGGTTACTGGGGGCACTGAGGGTGGCACAGACACACGGGGGCTCCCAAGGCCCACAGAGCACCAGGGACAGGGGAGACCACCTCAGTTCCCTGACAGAACACACATGGTTTGCACAGCCCCAAACGAAAGGTGGCTTTGGCCAGAGATGGTGGAATGGAAATAACTCAGAGAAAGGTCCCCAGTGCTCACACATGGACACAATTCCCTCTAACACTGGCTGTTCCTGACTGCCCACACCAACAGCAGGGGCTGGAAATGCTCATCAAAGGAAAAACAGGAGCTGCTGTTAAATTGGGTTCCCCAGAGAAGCTGTGGCTGCCCCATCCCTGGAAGTGTCCAAGGCCAGGTTGGGGCAACCCGGGAGAGTGGGAGGTGTCCCTGCCCATGGCAGGGGGTTTGGAATAAGATCTTTAAGGCCTCTTCCAACCCAAACCATTCCATGATCCCAAGGTTTTCAGCAAGGCCAGCAATGGGATTTCCCACAAAGGTGAAGACAGATTTGATTTGGCCAAAGAAAGATTCTCCACTTTAAAACCTGCAGATTTAAAGGACTCCAGTGCTTCCTCCTGGGAAGGTGCCCCTGCTCATCCCTGTCCTCAAACACAACCCCTGGATCCCTGCAAACCCCTCATCTCCCACAGCCAGGAACAGAACAGTTCTGGGAATGCAGAGGGAAGGTGAGCAAAGGTCAGGATTTATGAAACAAGACCTTTTCCCTTCCTCCTCCTCCTCCTCAGGACTCACCCAGCAGGTTCCAAAGTCTGACTGGGTCCTGGATTAAGTGTTGTTTCAACAAGACTCCACCAAGACCTCGACGTGGAGGGGAAAGTGTTTGCGCCAGGAGAGTCTGAGGAAGGAGAGAAAGGAAAACAACACAACTGTTGGCAATGTGCAGCTCATATTTAGTCTCTTTCCTCTCTGTATCTCTGCTTTTCCTTCTAAAGGTCTGTTGGAAATCAATTCTTAAAGTCTAAAGATTCCCTACCACACTGGGAGGAGTTTTTTTAAGGAAACAAGGACTTTTTAAGGGAAATTCTAAGGCCTTTGTGACCCTCCTGCACAGCAGCAAGACCAGCACAGCTCCTTCTTTGAGGCAACTCAGCAGGAACCCTGCAGTGAATACCCACATTGAGAGGCAACTTCACGATATCTGAACTGAGAGTTACTAATTCTCTTCCTGAGCACCACCCTGGCCCTTCTCTGATGGGATTCCCTGGCTCCCATTTCTAAACCAACTGACCAGCCTGAAAGCCCTCACCCTTGTCTCCTTTCTTTTCCCAGCCTTGCCCAGGATGGCAACCTTGGGATTGGTGCTTTCTGGAACAGTTTAAACGGATCCCAGAAAAACCTGGCACGGAACACAATGTCCCACATTGTTCTCCTCAATTCACCGGGGGATGGAGCACCTCTCCCACGAGGAAAGGCTGGGACAATTGGGATTGTTCAGCTGGAGAAAACAAGGCTCTGGGGACACCTTGGAGCCTCTTCCAGAGCCTGGAGAGGGACTGGGGACAAGGCTGGAGGGACAGGACACAGGGAATGGCTTCCCAGTGCCAGAGGGCAGGAGAGATGGGATAGTGGGAAGGGATTCCTAGCTGAGAGGATGGGGAGGCCCTGGCACAGGGTGCCCAGAGAAGCTGTGGCTGCCCCATCCCTGGCAGTGTCCAAGGCCAGGCTGGAGCCGCTGGGACAGGGGGAGGTGTCCCTGCCCGTGGAGCTGGACGGGCTTCGAGCTCCCTCCAACCCGAACCATCCCAGGATCCCCACGGTGCTCCCAAGGCCCCGCCGAACAGCGCCCACACCACAACCCGCAGACCCCTCCCGCCCCCTCCCTCAGCGCCGCCGGTGCCCGGGGAGGCCCCGTTACCTGCAGGCCGCGTCCCCCGCCCAAGGCAGCGCCGCGGGGCCGGGGCCGGGCCCAGACGGCGGCGGCGGCGGCAGCAGCAGCAGCGACGGGCG
>VXBA01001026.1:343223-362518 GCA_013399895.1 Serilophus lunatus | reverse complement strand
GTTTTGGGGTGAGCGCAGCGCTGGGAGGAACAATACCCGAAGTTGTCTGAAATGGTAATTTCCGTTTCCCATTTCATCATCCCGGGGAGGCGCCGGTGTGTGCGCAGCGCCCCGAGAACCCCGAAATCGGCCCCGGGAGCCCCTTTGTGCGCCGGGGAGGGGCCGCTCGGCACCTTCCCCCCTCGGGCAGACGGGGGGAAAACAAATTAAAGAATAAAAAAAAGAGAGAAGACCAAAAAAAACCCACCCAGTAAACAACATCGAGGCTCCCACTCGCACAGAGCTGCAGCCCAGCCCGGGGATGGGGCCGGGCTGAGCCTTTCCCAGGGCCCGGGGGCTCTGTCGGGACCCCCGGGGGCTCTGTCGGGACCCCCGGGGGCTCTGTCGGGACCCCCGGGGGCTCTGTCGGGACCCCCGGGGGCTCTGTCGGGACCCCCGAGGGCTCTGTCGGGACCCCCGGGGGCTCTGTCGGGACCCCCGCGGTCGCTCCCCCCGCCCGGGGTTGGTCACAAAGGGCTCGGTGGCCCCTGGGGGACACGGGCTGGGGACAGGCAGCGGCTTCCAGGCGGCTCTGGAAGCCAAATCCCCTCCTGAGATGGCTCCTGCAGAGGGGGCAGACACCGTTCTCGGAGCACAGGGTTTTAGGGGAAGCCGCCTGGGTTTCCCTGAAATTTCCGCGGATCTGAGGAGCTCGGAGTTGGGTTTCTTTCTCCTTTTTCCGCGCCGTTCATCAAACGGAGCGTTTTTATGTAACCACTCCAATTATTTCCTTTCTGTTGGAGGGGGAGGGAAACCAGTCCTCGGAGCGCTGGAGAGGGCAAAGCAGATTAACTCTCACATGCTTCCATTCTTTGTGTGAGCACCACTCGAGATCCCCCTCGACTCGCCTCGGAAGGGGCAGGAGTTGGCCTTGGCACAGCCCGGATTTCCTGGCAGGCTCCAGTTTGGGGCCGGGAGCTGATGGGGTGGGCAAACTGGGCACTGCCTTTCCTCAAACTGGGGCTGAGTGCCCGGTTTTCCTTCCCCTGGGGGATGAGTTTTGGGACCCCCGGGTCTGTCCCACAGCCGGCCCCAGGCGTGTCCCAGTGCTCCCAGTGCCCTGCTGTGGTGCCAGGCCTGCCAGGGCGCATCCAGGGCACATCCAGGCTGGAGCTGGGCTCGCTGAGGCTTGTGCCACCCCCGGGCTGGGCTGAGTCACAGCGAGCTGGGAGCACTGGGAGCACTGGTTTCCCCCCCTGTATTTGCCTTGCTGGCGTTGTGGAGAATCCCAGCGACCTCCTGGAAACGGGAGAGGTTTCATGTTCCACCCCTGGGTTTTGCTGCTCAGTTCTGCTTTCAGAGATGAACTCTTGTGTCTCCATTTCATAAAAAAAAAAAAACAAAAAACCCAACCCGTGGCTCGGGGTGAATTGTTTTGTTTTATTTCTTTTTTTTCTTTTAACGAGTTGCTTTTTATTTCCACGATGTTGCAACAACGTTTCCTCAGCCCCGTGTCTTCCCATGGTCCAGTTTGGCTTGGGTTTGGACTGGGGGGGAGAGGAAAACTCAGAAGAAAACCCAACAAACCCCCCCAGCAAGATTCCTGTGCCTCAGTTTCCCCCCCGGTGTGTGGCAGCCCAGCTGAGCAGATCTTTGGGGGTTGCCCCCTTGTTTTGGGGGGGTGAGAGTCGTGGTGTGGATCAGTTGTGCCCCAGCTGGGGCTGGAGGGTGTCCCTGTGACATGGCTGAGTGCTGACACTGTTCCCTGCACACCCTTCGAGGGAAGGCTCCTGACAAATGTGTCTTTAGAGGGTTTGTCTGCCCCCTTTGTCTCCCTGCGCTGTGGCTTTTGGACTTGTGTTTCAAGTGCAAAAAGGGTTTTTTTTTGGGTTATTTTTCCTTCCCTCCTGCTTTTCTATACAGTAAACTGGAATGGTGAGGTGTCTCCAGGGTGGGGAATAAACAAACCCAAGGTTTAGGTGAGTTTTGGGGAGTTTTAGAGCCAGGCAGTGACTAAGGCAAAAACCAGGAGGAGGTTGAAGTGGCTGTGAGGAAATGGCAATGCTTTTTTTAAAAAAAAAAAACAAAAAAAAAACCCAACAAAACCAGTGCATGTGACTTTGTTTTGGGGAAAATATGTGGTGTGGTGACTGGAGCCTTAACTGGGACAGACTAATGACCTGGTGAAGAAATCCTTGTGGGAGGGAAGGAAACACTCAGGGCTGGAGCTGCTTCGTTGCATTTTGTTAAACTGTGGAGGGAGGGTTTTTTTTTTTGGGGGGAGGTCTGCCCCCTCTTCCTTGCCCCACACCTGAATTTCAGGCTCAGCAATAACAGCCTGAAATTCCTCCTGGGTATTAAGATTTCATGGTGGCAGCCCCAGAGCAAGTAGTGGCAGGTCCTGCTGCTTTTCAGTGCAGCCAAGCCAATAATGCTGAGAAATATTCACATGGGGCTTGTTCCTCTCCTCCTGCTCCCTCGAGGAGCTCTGCTGAAGGTTCCTGTGTGTTGGCTCCCTCCATCCCCAGGGAGAATGTCTAAATTTTGGAGTGTGTTTGGGTTGGAAAAGGCTCTGCTGCCTCCCCAGCAAAGATCCCATGAGCAGCTCACAGATATTTTTCTCCCTCCCCTCCTCTAATTCAAACCAGTCTGCAGAGCACTGGCAGGGATGATTTGTGTGCAGCTTTTGAGTGTTTTCCTCCTTCCTGCACGAGGGATTAGCTGCTTTTTGGGAGGGTTCTGGGCCAAGTGTTACGTAATTCATGTGCCATCATAAAAAAAAGAAACAACACACTCCCAGCAAACGTTCAGGGAAGGCAATTGTTTGAGATCACAGGAGTCCTGAGCAGGTTTGTGCAGCCTTAAAATAAAAGTCTGGGCAAAACTCTGCCTTTGGAATCCTGCTGGGAAAGGGGGTGAGAAGCTGGGTCTGAGTGTGTGCTGCTCCAGTTTTCAGAGCTGGTGTTTTCTGGTGGATTTTCTCGTGCAACGTTTGAGTATTTAAAAAAAAAATTAAAATAAAATCTTAATTTCTCCGTGTCTGGGTGCTGGTGTGCTTAGAGGTGATGCCAATTTGTAATCTTTTATGGGGGGATGGGGAGGGGAAAGGTAAAAAGGAGCTTAAATGCTCCTAGCAGGGGAAAAATCATCTTGGCCTGGAGCTGGTGCAGGTTGGGCTGTGGAGCCCCTGTCAGCTTGGCAAAATCTGCTCTCGTTTTGATGCTGTGTGTGCAATGGCTAATCCCATGAAAGCCTCACACCTTCTGACAGATTAAACACTGCTGCTCTTCACTTATTTGAGCAAAATAGTTTTCCTGGCTGGTCTTAGTGCTGTGGCTCTGAGGGCGAGGCAGGTCTTGCTTTGATCTGACAGCTTTCAAGAGGCATTTCCAATCATGGAGTTCCATTAACTCTGGTTGGAATGGTGCCCTCAGAGGTTTGGGGTTTTTCCTGTTTGTGTGACTCTTTGGGGTGTTAACATTGCTCTGTGTTTGAGTTCTCTTTAATAAACTGGAGGAGTAATTGGGGTCAGGGAAGGAAATGATCATGTTAGGAGGTGCAGTTAATTATATCAGGTATTTTGGGCTCCAGAATTGTTCCTCTTGGTTCTTGATGTTTTCTTCAAGTTGTAGTGAAGTTATCAAATCACCAAAACAGGCCAGTGGGGCAGGGGGGGGTGGTGAATTTTGGGAGGGTGAAATGAGTGTGGGGGACAGAGGGGGTGGCTTCTGTGTGAGGAGCCTCTTCCCTCTTCTGTGGGGGAAGGTGTGGTGGCCTGTGGCCCAGTGTCCACCCAGGGGGGGGTCTGAGTGGCCCAGTGTCCACCCAACAGGGTCTTTATGGCCCTGTGTCCACCCATCAGGATCTTCATGGTGCTGTCCCATCCAGTAGGATCTTTATGGTCTGTCCCACACATTTATGATGCCCCAGCCCCATCCCAGGGGGTCTGTGTGATGCCCCAGCCCCATCCCAGGGGGTCTGTGTGATGCCCCAGCCCCATCCCAGGGGGTCTGTGTGATGCCCCTGCCCCATCCCACAGGATCCCTGTGCTCCTGAGTCCCCCCAGGGTGGCACAGGGGCCCTGTGGCTGGGCAGGTGCTGGGCTGTCCATGGCAGCAGCCTCCCCCTCTCCCTCTGCTCCTCCTCCCTCCAGGCACTCCCAGTGTCCCCCCAGGCCTCACCTCTGGAAAACCAGCCTGGTTTTTCCTGGCACCCGCCATGTCCTGGGTTAATTCTCCTCTCTGAGTGTGCTGCTCGTTGCCTGCTGTGAGCAGGGGCTGGGGTTGCAGCCTGGGAGGGATGGAGGAGACGCTTCCCCCCCATGACCCGGCTGTGGGAGGGAATTGGCTGCTGGAGTCAGGAGAAAGTGCTGGTTTTTTGTTTTTTTTTTCTGGGTCAGGGTTGAAGGCACTGTCAGGGTGGTGATGTGCAGCATACATTACTGTCTGCATTGTCCCTGCCATATGGATGTGTGCAGCACTGCCCTTGGCATTCAGGCAGTGAATTATTTATCCTCTCCAAATCTGGAGGCAGCTTTTCTCCCCCTGCTCCAAGAGTGGGTTTTTTCTTTCAAACCAACCTTGTGCTGTGAGTTGCTGCAGAGGCAGGAGCAGGGGATTGATTGTGTGTCACGTTTGGGCTCAGAAACCAAAGGTTACAACCCTGGAGATCTGCTGGAAGCCCTGAAATATTCCTTCTGGTGTTGGGTGTCCTGTGCTGAGTTTGCCTGTGACTGAAATGCTGTGCAATGAAAATCACGGGCTGGGAGGATGGGAAGGGGAGAAAAGTTTGTAGTTTGTGTGAAAGCAGCTTTGTCTCAGCCTTGTGAGAGGAGACAGATGTTTTTTCCAGGGGGGGAAGGTGTCTCCTTTCCTCTTGTGCTGTGGTGGTTTTGCTCTGAGAGCAATGTTGGGGTGATGGGCTGCAGGCTCTCCCCGAGGACGTGGGTGGGGACAGGGTGGGGACACTCCGGGCAGGGAGGGGAAGCAAACACTGAAGGAAACTGCCTCTATTTTTAAGAGCCTGACAGCTTTGCAAGCTAGAGAAGGTCTAGAATAATTTACCTTTAGAGCAGCATAAAGCTGCTAAAACTGTGTCACGGGGACGGGGAAGAATCAGAGAGAGAGTAAAGAAGAGAAGAGTAAAGAATTCCCCAGGATCCAGAGGCAGCGTGGACCTCAAGGCTGGAGAGCTGGGCTTGGGAACGCGGGGCTGCCCTCGGCGTGAAACGAAAGGATGGGTAATTAGGAGCTGCTACCAGCCCCAAAGTAGACATTGAATAGCTGCAGAGGTGAGTGGAAGCTGCTTTATTGAGTGGCAGGAGTGCAGCCGGGGCTCGGTGCCTGTTCCCCTCGGGTCGGGCTCACAGCAGAGTGCTCCCCGCCCCCAGCCCGGCCCTTATCGGCTTATCCGGGCAGGAGTTCAGAGCCGTCAGACTGCCTCCTGCTTACACCTTGCGGCCGGTCCTGTGACCTGGGCCGTGTAAACAAGTTGTACCGGGAGCTCCCAATGGCAGGTGAGCAGCCAGGGCTCTGCCCGGGGCTGGGGGCAGCAGCAGAGAGGAAATTCCAAGGAGTTGCCCCTTGGGAATGGGCTCCTGGGAGGTGCTGCAGGGAGGGGATCCTGCTGTGCCCCCTTGGAAAGCAGGGATTTTTGGGGGTAGAATTGACGCCCCGGGGGCTGGTGTTGTCCACTTTGGTGGTTGCAGGTTGTGCAGTGTCAGTGTTGGCTGTTCCTGCAGTGCCCAGTTCCTGTCAGGGCTGGGGGGCACTGGGGGTGTGAGCCTGGCTATAAATACATCCATTTATCTTGGGATGAAGGGCTGGGATTAGCTGTGGCTGTTCTGGGAAGAGATGGAGGGGATGTGGGGGGACACACACACACACACAAACATCCTGCTGGTGGCTGGGCTTTGAGGGTTGAAGTGCTCTGGTTACTGTGCTTGGCTGCTGCCCACCCCAAGATCCTTGGTTTCATCTTGCAGCTCAGCACAGCAGACACGTTTGTCTGGGCTGGGACAAGAAGGTCTGGGGGATTCTCTGTGTAAAACTTCACCTTTTGGGCAGCGCAGGGGGTTGAGTGCACAGGTTTGAAGGTGAAAACGTGTTCTTCTTGAACGCTGACCTTTTTCTTGGTGTGGTTTCTTGTCCCACCATCTCAGAAGGACATCGGGTGGATGCTGGGTTTGGGCTTTGGGCTCACTGGTAGCTGCTCTGTGTTCTCCAGCTTCCCTCCTTGCCCTGGCCTGTCCTGGCTCTCCCAGGCTCTGAGCTCTTTGCTCTCCATTCTTGCAGCAGCCCTGGAGGTTTCTGGCTCTCTGGCAGGGATCTGAGGTGTCACTCAGCTGCTCTGTTACAGGTGATGGTGGAGAACTCAATTCCCTTGCCCTGGGATCAGCACTGGCACCAGGGTGTTGAACTGATTCTGTGGCAAGAGCCCAATTCCTGGGAGTTATCCCTCATCCAGGGGGAAGGGGTGAGAGGGGACCCAGCTCTGTCACTCTGTCCTGGTGTGCTGTGTGCTCCTTGCTTTGGGAGTCTTAAAATGCTGGATTTCATTTCCTCCTGCAGTGTGTTCCATCTGCTGGAGCCTCCCCTGCTTCACCTCCCAGGACATTTCCTCTCCCTGCTGTCCATCCCTCCCTCTTCCCAGGAGCCTCATCTGGGGGAGGTTCTGCTCTTGCCTTGGTCTTCCTCATCCAGGATTCTTGTCTCTAATTTTAGCCTGTCTGCCTTTGGATGTTCCCTGTCGTCTGTTCCTGCCTTTCTCCTTCTCTGAGATCATCCTGCTTCTCCCTCTGGAGAGATGGGCCTCGTTTTGTGTGTGTGTGGGAAGGGAGCAGAGCTGTGGGAATGCTGGCAGGGAGGTTTGGGATATGCTGTGCCATGTGCTCACGGGGAGAGAGGCTCCTTCCCTCAGCCCTTCCCATCCCTGCTTGGATCCACTCTTGGAATCTCTCTGGGTTTGGGATTCATCCTCTCCTTGTTCCAGGGGGGGACCAGGAATGGCAGTGCTGCCCTTTTCCCTGCAGGAAGCTGCAGCCTCTGCCTGGTTTGCCCTGGAGTGTGGCTCCATGTTAGCTTACATTGACAGAGAAAATGATTTTTGTACTGAAGAGGCTTTTGACCCAGCCAGGGAGAACAGGGACCCCGACCCTGGAGCCTGGGTGTGCAGGAAGGCTGGTGGGATTCTCCTGCTCGGAGCCTCGTGGGTGCAGAGCATGGAGCATAATCTGATTTGTGCCTGGAATATAAATCCTGGCTGTTGCAGACGTGCAAGCCTGGGGTTTTACAAGTTCTTTTGTGACAACAACATTCAGCCCCTGCCCCGCTGCAGCAAGGAGCTTCCCTGGAAACCCAATCCCAGCAATTAGTGAGGTTTGCAGAGGATCCTAGCAACTGCTGCTGGGCTGGGAATGGCAGGCTTTAGTTCTGTCTTGAAGGTTTGTTGCCGTTTTTCCTCTGTGTTGTGTGGAGATACATAAATTAAACCACAAGAAGTTGTACCTCGACAGGAGGGAGAGCTTCTTTCCGTGGAGGTGGCAGAGCCCTGGGGCTGCCCAGGGGAGGGTTGGAGACACATCCCTGTGTCCCCTGCTCCAGGTGACCCTGCCTGGGCAGAGGGTGGGCTGGGGGATGTCCAGAGGTCCCTTCCAACCCTGCCAGTCCCGCAGGGAAAGGTGGAATGAGCCGTGGATCGGTGACTATAAATGAGCTGGGCTGACCACGCTGCAGCAGGTGATGCCCTGGGAAAGTGGAGCAGGGCTGGAATATCCTGGGTGCCTCTGTGGGTAACCCGAGCTCACCTGGGAGCAGTCCTGCTGCCCACACCCTCCCGGACCTGCCTTGCTGCTGTCAGCAGTGGCTGGGGGTGAGTGGGGAGCTGCTTTCCACGAGGCTGCTTATGTAAAACCCCAGTCCCAGCCCAGCTCTGCAGCTCCGGGGGCAACTTCAAAGGGACAGAGTTTGCTTTTATGGTCGAACCTCTGAGCAGTTTTTATGTGCAGGGTGGAGTGAGCTCGTGGGGAAGATTGCAGTTTTCCCACTGCCATAAAAAGTTGGGACGGTCCCAGCGCTGCTCCGGAGGCAGGAGGCAGATGCAGGAGGTCAGAGGGAGCTCAGATGTGCCACTGAATGCCCTTCTCTGTGCTCCCAGCTCTCCCGAACGCCTTCAAAAAGTGCCTTGTGCTCTTTTCTGGGCCTTGCTAAGAAACCTGCACCTGTGTCACTTGTGGAACAGGCAGAGCTTTCCATGGGAAAGGAACTTGGCAGGGTGGCTCTTTTCCAGGGCTGTGTTTTCAGCCCTTCTCAGAACGTGGTGCTTCAGTGGCAGAGACTGTGAGTCACTTCAGAACCTTCCTTTCTTTGGCCTTTTCGTTGGGGTACGAGCCAAGGGAGTTCAAGAAATAACCAAGTGGCTGTGTGTCGATGAGCCTCGTTCCAATTAACTTCCCTCACGCTCCGGATGATGTTCAGAAACAGAAATATTCCCTAAAAAAGGGTGTTTGGGCTAAGTGATGGCTGTGGGGGAGTGGGATCACCTTTTACAGCCTGAGTTGTGGCCTTTTCTGGAAGTCTTTGGTGGATCTGTGCTGGGGTATGGGATTCTCACAACCGTGGAGTCACCACCCCAAATTCACAGGTATGAAACTCAGTCATATATATATATATTATATATTATAACTGATTAAAATAAGTCACTACTCCAGTTTTAATCAGATCTCCATCAACTTCACCTCCTTCAAACCATTCCTTTCAGTGTGGGGGGGGTGTAAACGTGCCCTTTGTTTGCAGCCAGGAAAACCAAAGGACCCCAGCATCCCAAAAAACGTGCATTTGAGACCTTCTGAAAAGCTGCTCCTTCAATATTTTTGTATGGAAATAGGCAAATCCTTTGGGCAAGGCGGGTTGTTTCCCATTCCCTCGGCTCCAAAAAATTCGATTAAAACTTAGAGAAGGGAGAAAAAAAACCCCAAAAGCAAGACTGCTCCCTCCCTGTCTTTGGATGATCCATTAGCTGCTCCAGCTGCCTTTTATTTATTTTTGTAGACACATGTGTGAGTGCAAACACTTTACGGGGAATGGCCTCGCAAATGTTCCCGCATTAACATATATTGTCATGGAGAATAATTCTCATTTAACTGTAATTTGCTTTCTCTTTTGCTGCCCGGTTGCCATGGGAACGCCGAGGGATGTGGCAGGGCCTCCTCCCCGGAGCCAGGTTATGGATCTCCTCTCTAATGAGCCTCTGTTAATCACCTTCCACCCATTGAGATAACCCTGGACATGCCTGTGCTGCCTCAGTTTCCCCCCCCCCATCTGCACAAGTTTTTTGTTGTCACAAGAGCTGCGTCCCTGTGATGGTGGAGTTGAGATGTGTTTATTTAAAATGTCATGGTTAGACTTGATTTTTTTCAGTTTTCATTTCGGTTGCTGGAATTAGCTCAGCTGGGCCGGCTTTGAGGTCTGAGCTGTTTGAAACCCAGCACTGGAACGTTTGTTACCCTTGTCTGGGGGTAAGGAGCTTTTCAGAGGAATTTCGTGTTTCCTTTCAGCTGCCAGCAGGTGGAAAAGGGGGGGATGCAGATGGGTTTTATGACATTTATTATCTGGGGCTCCTGTTTCTGGCTGCCCTGTCCACTTGGCTGCTGTTCTGAGCTGAGCCCACACAACTTGGGAAGGGGCTGAGGGAGCTGAGGAAAAACAGGCTCAGGGGGCCCCTGGAATTCTCTGGGAGGGGAACAAGGGACAAGACAAGGGGAAACAGCCTGAGGGGGAGTTTTAGATGGAATAGTGAGGAAATTTCTTCATGGGAAGGGTCTTGGCTGCCCAGAGGGGTGGTGGCTCCCCATCCCTGGAGGGATTTAACAGCCCTGTGGATGTGGCACTTGGGGACGTGGTCTGTGGTGGCCTTGGCAGCACTGGGGAGTGGTTGGACTGGATGATCTTGGGGGTGTGTTCCAACCCAGAGGGTTCTGTGATCTCCAGGACTGTCAGTGCTCTGGTCCCTGACCTTTTAGGATGCCCTGAGGGAAGAGCAGGGTGCCCATGGCTTGCAGAATCCTTGGAAGGAGCTGCCCAGATGAGAGCCCTGGTGGCCTTGGCTCAAACTGAGCTCTCCAATTAGCAAATGATTCGGTTTTTGCTTTGCAGGGATGAGCTCAAGGAGAGGAAACCAACCCCTCCAGGACTGTCTGCTCTGAGTGTTTCAAGGCAGAAATCTCAGATGGCAGCTGGGAGATGTGAGTGCCACTCGTGCCCTGAGTCAGAGCCCCCCCAGTGGGGCTGGGTTGGGGTGGTGGCCCTTCACCCTGGGCTGGGTTACCCCAGCAAGGGGATACTTCCCCAAACGTGGGCTCACAGTTAGTTCTTGGTGCTTTGCAGGAGGAATTGGGCAACATTCTGTCGTGTGTTGCAGGATGGGGAAAGCAGCAGGTTCTTCTGCAGTGGTGTGTAAACAAGGAGTGTCACATCCTGGCTCAGGGAGGGGAGGCAGGGCTGAAGCAGAGCTCTGTTTTCTTTAGACCTACACTCCAGATTTGAGTGGTTTTGCCTTCTGTGGGTGCTGAGTGTGGTGGAAGTGAGCTGTTGTTGAGGAGCCTTGGTTGTAGATGTTCCCTCTGGCCCCCTCTGGGTTTCTGTGTCTTCCACTGTGAGATGTTGGTGCTCTTCTGCTGCTCACAGGGGGAAGGTACAATAAGATGATTCTCAAAGGACAATCTAAATGTAATAAATTCTGAAAAGTGGCTTGGCTCTGCTCAGGACTTCTGGGTCTTGAATGGACTTTTTGCATTTTTTTTTCTCCTTTATTTTTCCTCTTTCCTACCTGTTGTCCCATAAGTGTCAGAGTTGAGCATTTGTGTTGCCCTGTGACATGTTTGGGATGCCCCAAAGCACCTCTGCAGGGGGGCAGGTGATGCTTTCTGCATTCTAAACTCTCAGATGAGACAGAATTCCTGGTCATTGGTGAGACAACAAACACTCTCTGGAGTTCATAGGTTTTATCTGTGTGTTATTCCATTTTTGCTTCACTTCAGTGCATGAAAACCAAGTAGACACCAAATGCTGTAGAATTTTATGTGAGAGTTAAGTGTTAAAATATGGAATAGCACGAGAAAATCTCAGGGAGCAGTTCTTGGAGCTGGTGTTGTGTTGGTATTTCCAGTATCCCAGGAGCAGCCTCGTGTGGGAATGAAGGCAGAGGAGGGTGATGGGATTCAGGCCCTCCCAGCCCCAACCCCTCTGTGACTTTGGGGTGTTTTAGAGTTCCCTTGGTTGCACTTGGGCTCACGTACCACAAGTCATAGGAAAGTGTTAATTGCAGATCAAACACCACAAAGCCAAACTGTCCTTCTGCTCCTTTTACCTTTGTGGCCACTTGGGCTGATTTGGGCCACCCTACAACCCGTGTCCTGCCGTGGGGACAGTGTTGGGTTTGGGGCCAGGACTTGTGCCAAGGATCTGGGGGGGGGAAGAGCACTACTAACACGTGTTGCTGTTCCCAAAAAATGGTGCAGCTCAGGAGGAGCTACCTCGTGTGCAGTTGTGGGGAGAGGGGGAATTATTTCCTTCTGCTCTGAGCAGCCTCTTGATGAGCTGCCCTCTCCAGGGTGATGAACCTCCCATGGCCAATTCCAGCCTGGGAAGCTTCCACCACATCACTGCCTGTGGATGGCTGGAGCTAAAAATACATCCCTGCTGCACAGTGGAGTTGGGGCACGTTCATGTGTTCCCTCCAGGAAGCAAAGTTGTGCTGGATGAGCACCCCTGGAAATTGTGCCTTTGCTGTGCAGTGTCACCAGTTCTCTTCTTGGAGCAGAAAGATGTCTTGGAAATCATTGTTCTGCTTGGAATCCCCTCTCTGACAACAATAGCAGCAGCGGGGTGGGGTGCTTTGGAATTGTTTAATGAGGAAAAGTTTTGGAGGAGTGAATTCTCCCAGGCTGCAAAGGCTCCACCACGTGATTCCTGCTGGCTGCAGAGTTCTGCCCACCCCTGGCTCCGGGGGCACAGCTGTGGGAGGAGGTTTGGAGCTCTCGGGGGGTTGGGTTGCTCTGCCATGTTCCCCCACTGGGCTGGGTTGTAGCTGAGCACGTTTTCCTGGGCTGAGGAGGAATGGGGAGCCTGGCAGGGTAACACCTCTGAGCTGCCTCTGCGTGCAGTGACTCATCCCCAGGCAGACAGCTCGTGCCCTGGATCCGTCACTGGAGCTCCAGACACCTTCCCCTGATGTGCTGCAGCGTTCCTGGTGTCAGCCTTTGTTTCCAGGGAACTTTTGGGGGGTGTTTTAGGGCAGCAGCAGCAGCAGCAGGGCTGGTTCAGACACGGCGCCGAGGGCTGGAGGTGAGTTGGCTCCTGGTGCTGGAGCAGCTCAGGGGGTAACTGGGGCTCTTGGGCAGGTTACAACCTGAACTGCTGCTCTGGGGGAGTGCCAGGGGCAGCTGCAGGGGGCTGGGATCCACAGCTGGGGCTGTGGGAGCCTGTGGAGCTCTGGGCCTGGCCCTTGGCTTTAAGAGTGTTCCAAGGGAAGCAGCTTTTGCCTCTCCAGCTGTTTAAGATTCAGGGTGTATTTTCCTCCTTTGATGTCTGGCTTACCTTGACAGGCTTGTTCAGCCTGGAGAGAGGAGAAGGTTCTGGGCAGAGCTTGGAGCTCCTTCCAGAGCCTAAAGGGGCTCCAGGGGAGCTGGGGAGGGACTGGGGACAAGGGCTGGAGGGACAGGACACAGGGAATGGCTTCAAACTGAAAAAAGGGGAGATTTGTGTTGGATATTGGGAAGGAATCCTCCCCTGGGAGGATGGGCAGGCCCTGGCACAGGGTGCCCAGAGAAGCTGTGGCTGCCCCTGGATCCCTGGGAGTGTCCAAGGCCAGGTTGGAGCCCTGGGACAGTGGGAGGTGTCCCTGCCCAGGGCAGGGGTGGGATGGGCTGAGCTTTGAGGCTCCTTCCAACCCAAATTCTTCCATGGTGTTGTCACAGCCCAGCTGCTGTGTCTGCTGGACCTTTACCTGTTCCAGCAGCCCCTGTGCTCCCAGGCCCTGCTGCTGAGGCTCATCAGCCACAAGCTGCTCAGAAAACCTCAACCATTTGTAAGGAAACTGTCTTTAAAATATGGATGGCATTAGAGGGACTCAGGCTTAAAATTAGCAACTGTTTATGATGCACAGTTGTAGTTGTTTACCTTGAACCATAATTATCTTATTTCCTGAGTTAAAAACGTCACGTCAGCTCAGCAGAGCAAGATTTGATGACAAAGGAATTGTTTTCAGCCACCAGCAGAGCAAAGAACACTTGAGATGTGTGTCTAAATATGATTTTATAACCTAAAGTGCAGCACACTCAGGATTTTGAGTTGGCTCTGGAGTTGTGTGGGCTCGTGGGTCAGCTCTTTGGCCAGGGATCAAGGGCTGGGCTGATCCTGGCCCTGTCCTTTTGTCCTTTTGCCCCCCTCTGTGCCCTGTGTTTGGAGGGCCCTGTGCTGGGGGGAGGGCTGTGCCCTCTCTCAGGGTGTTTGTGGGTTTTTCTGGGGTGTGGGTTTGTGGCACAGCCAGAGCTGGGTCTCATTTTTTGGGAGAGGGAGGGGGTGTGAGGCTCCCCCACCTTTCCAGCTGGGAACATGAGCCAGTGCAGCCCCTTGGGAGGTGGGGGGCCAGTGGGAAGGGGAGGGTGAGGAGGGTTTGTGCTGGGCTGGCAGGTTCTCTGATTTATGGGGCAGCTCTGGAGTGGCCTGAGGGAGAAGCTGGGATCCAGCAGCTGAGCAGGGGCAGAGCCCTCCCTGCCTGAGACCCTCCATCTGTGTCCCTGGACACCCCTGCACAGCCACAGGACTCACTGGACTTCCCTGTTTTATTATCAGAGCTCCTTATTTTGTGATTCAGCTCTCTGAGCCCGTGGGGCAGAGGTGCTCCCCCTTCTCCAGACTGGTTTTTCCTTCCCTGGGTGCCCCAGCAGCTCCTCCTCCCCTGGGCCTGGTGCTGCCAGGATGCTCCTTTCTCAGGAGAAGGGAAAGTGGGAGGGGAGCAGCCTCTGGAATGGTGACAGCTGCTGCTTAAACCTGCTCAGGGCTGAGAAGAGAAAAGGGGGGGGGGGGAAATCCCTGGAAGCTGGAGGTGCTTTCAGTGTCTGTGGGATTTTTAAGGAGTCTCTGTATTGTGAGCTGAGCTTGCCAGGCCCCTGACAATGTGGGGTGGAAATAAGGAGGCGCTTTCTTTGAGCTTCTCCCTTGCTGTGTAATTTGAGGTGGTTGGAAGGGACTTGTGGCTCAGGAACTGAAGCCTTGAGCTCATCCTACAGTTGCATTTTTCATGCTGTTCTCTGAGAGCCTCCTGGTTGTCCTGCTGGGTCAGGAGCTGTCCCTGGGTGTGGGGCTGACACCTGAACCTTCCTCAGAAAGCAGAGTTTGCATCCTTGAAGTGTCTGGCTGCAGCATTTGTGTGACCACACACTTTTCTTGGCTGGGCAGGTTTTTTCCCACTGCTGGGAATCAGCTCCATAGAGAAGTTTGCTGTGTTTTTTCCTCCTTGAGGGGGAAACTGTGTCTCTTCTTGGAGGCTGAACAGTGACTTCCTTGACTCCTCCTTGGCTAATTAGTGTGCTTTAAAACGAGATGTTTGCATCCTTTTCACCAATCAGCATTCAGAGAGGAAAGGAAATGGTTCAGGTATTAATAGTAACCTGCATCCAATTTGCCACCAAATTGCACAGATGCAAATCTCTGGGACTGCAGAGGTGACAAATGTGTCTGTCACTCTCTTCCTCTGAAAAATGGCCTGTATTTTCTCAGTGTGATAAAACTGAGCATGGAGGAAGAAATGCAGATTCATATTTTAAACAGAGTGGAGATTGTCTTGGCCCGAGAACATCATTCCCCCTCCTTGTTCCCTTAGGGGAACACACAAAGGGAACTGAGTGGGATTTTGTGGTGGCAGCTCCATTTGTTTTGCTGGCTGAATCTGTAGCAATTCTTTTGCAGGGACCTGTGGGCAGGAATTAAATAATTTCCAGGTTGTTTTTTGGTAAAAACTTCTATTCTGTAGCTGCTGAATATATGTGTTTTCTAATAATTGATTAATTTTAGTTTTCCAGCAAACCTTTCCAGTTATCATCATGTGGGCATCTCACTGCTCATGCTGTTGACTTTAGTTGCTTTATTCCTCCCTGATTTTATTCCTCCCTGATTTTATTCCTCCCTGATTTTATTCCTCCCTGATTTTATTCCTCCCTGATTTTATTCCTCCCTGATTTCATGCCCAAGAAGAGCATTTGTTGTCTGTGCCTCCCACCTATTACCTGACCTTAGTGTGTATTGGTTTCTGTGTGAACCTGGAAGTGTTTCCCTGGGTAATATTTGATTTTGAGCCCTTGTGCCCTGAATTTTTACAAGCCTGTGAGTGCTGCAGTGCCCAAGCTTTACAAACACTGTTATTCACACTGTCTCTATTGTCTGACTAAAATAATTGGCTTGGATATTTCCTGCTTCTCAGGTGTGGCTCAGCAAATATTCAGGAGATGGGTCACATTTTCTGATCAGTTCTGCTTGGAATAACCCCTTCCCATGCTTTCCAAATGGGAGTGAACAGCTCACCCTGCCCTGGAATAAAGAGCTGCAGGGTTCTGGAGGTGCTGCTGCAGTTTCTGGCTGGTGAACCAGTCCAGGTGGTTTGAGAGCACGAGGGCCCAGGGTGTTTTGGGAGCAGGTTCTCACAGGTTCAGGAGGCTCCTCCTTTCCCTGTGTGTTCTCCAAAAGCCAGACAAGGCAAATCTTTGCTTTGCATGTGCAGGTCAGTCCCAGAGAGAGGAGCCTGATGAGGCTCCTCCTTGGAGGGGAGTCAGGCAGGCTGCAAGGAGCTTGGGGAGCTGCATTTCATACTGGAGCTCCAGAAAAGAAGAATGGTGAGGTCTGGAGGGTTATTTGGAGCACTGGGGATGATTATTTTTGTGTGTTTAACCACGTTATTTCCAGCCATGGCACTTGTTGGAAGTTGACACGAGTGCTGCTTGTGTAGTTAAGACTTTTTTATCCATTTGCTGATAAATTTTAGAAAGGATCTTTCTGGGAGGGGTGGTCTGTCTGCCCAGGGGGGGTCTGGGGTCCCCATCCCTGGAGGTGTCCAAGGAAGGGCTGATGTAGGGATGGGGCACAGGGTGGAATCAGTGACCCCAGAGCTCTTTTCCAACCTTCATAGTTGTGGGATAAAACTGCACAACCTTCACCCTTTTTTTAAAACCAGTTTTAGGTTGGGCAGACTCAATCCTGGAGAGCAGCATCCTCAGGCTGGGTCTTGTCTGTGCCTGCTCAGGGCAATCCCAGCAGCTCTGCTGGGACTTCACCCCCTTCACACCCTGGAGGAGCCCCAGGAGGGGAGGGAAGGTGCTGCTGAGTGCTCAGAGTGGGAAGGGGGGTCACTGGAAGCTGTGGGGGGCTCTGGAGCCCCATCACACCCAGAACCTCCACATGGCTGCAGAGATTTGGGGGGATTTGGAGGCTCTGCCTCTTGGGATAATCTCCCAAACAGCTTTGTCATTCCTGAATTTAGGCTTCTGTCCACCCCCAGCTCCTTGCAACCTGTGTTGTCCATGCCAGACTTTCAGTTAAAACACTTGAAGGACAGTTTGGTTCCCCAGGAATCTCATCTTTTCCTTTTGCTCTTGCTTTGTTGCAGTGGAACAAATTGAGCCTCAGGCTCTTCACCCACATGAGTGTCTTGGTCTGTGTTTGTGGGGACAGCACCAGGTTATTTGGTATTTTTATAGGTGGTACAGATGACAGGAGCTTTAAAAACTGTGGATCTCAGCACTATTATTATTTTCAGGGCAAAATAAAGGAGCTTCAAGACCAAGAGTACATCACCTACTTTGGTTCTGAAAGCCTTGGAGTTAAATTTTCCTGGATTCCACAACTTTGTGACAAGCAAACGTGGAAAGGGTGTTTTTTAGTGGAATTCTCTCTTCTTTGGCTCTTTTTGGGGGGTGGTTGGCTCTGATTTTCCATGTCAGCTGGAGCAGGGGTCTGGTCACTGTGCCCCTTGGTGTGTTCTGCAGTGTCCAGGCATGGGCTGGGACATGGAATTCGGGGGAGTTTGGCCTGAGCAGGACGTGGAGCTGGGAGTTCACTCTTGTTTGACTAGAGCAGGGTAACACCAGTTGGACTGGGGAAGGCCCAGTGCTCCCAGTGGGCTGTAGCAGTGGTGCCTGCAGTGCAGCAGCACCTTATTTCCGTGTAAAACATCCCTCTCCTGAGCTGTTTCTGCAGGGAGGGGCAGCAGGAGCTCAGGTGCTGCCACAAGACATGGTGTGTTCTGAAGGAATTCAGCTTTTGCTTGGAGCATCCCTTGGCTCTTCCCATATAAATATGGATTTATGCACATGGCTCCTTCCCAGGAAGATGCTGAGCACGTGCCAGGAGGTGCCTTGGACACCCAAAATCTGGGATAAGACACATGGCTGTGCCCCAGCCCTGCTCTCCCTCACTGCAAACCCTCCCATGGGCTGCCCTGGTGGCTCTGCCTTGGGTTTTGTGGGTTCCCATCCCAAACCCACCCCCTGTGCAGGGGTGGGGGGTCTCCTCTGGAGCAGCAATGAATTCCTGGTGGTGGGACACAGGCAGGGGCAGCTCCTCCACCTGGGCAGGGTTTGGTTGGGCTCAGGGTTTGCCAACCCTTCCATGTGCCACTTCATGGGTGTAATTCCCCTCTGCTCCTCCTGGTTCCTGCCCCGGGTCAGAAATTCCACTTTGGGAAATCTGGAGCTGGGGGAAAAAAAACAAACCAACACCCCATCCTTGAAAACACACAACAAGAGCTGGTTAGAAAACCAGGGCAGAGGTTTGGGATGGAGCTGCTGCAGCTCAGAGCAGAGGAGTGCTTGGAAGGAGTGCCTGTGCTGGGGAGAATTCCACAGGAATTGTTTGGGAAGGTGAATTCCTGCTTGTCTCTGGGTCCACGAGCTGCTCAAATCTTGGAGGCTGATTTACCTCCTTTTTTTTTGTAAATAGAACAGCTCCAAACCCACAGCTGGTCACAGAAACCTTGAGACAAGTGACTTTGTTTGAAGTCTGTTATCAGGCTGTGGAATGTGGTGGGTGCTGGGCTGAGCTTCCAGGGTTCCTTGTGTTCCTCTGTGTGTGCAGACTCCTTATCAGGGAGTTTATTTCTGCTCTGGGCTGGGGTTTGTACTTGGTAACCTTCATTTACTCCAGTCCAGAGTGCCTGTTGTGAATAAAATTCCCTGGGTTTTATTTTCTAATGAACCAATTCTGCTGTTTTGTTTTTCAGATTTCCCAGCAGTTTTGGGCCACACCTCTGTTGGATTTTAATCTATGTCCTGCTAAGGAGAGCTTTCAGCTATGGAATCGGTAAATACTGACTTTTTATCCCAATTTTCTGGTTTATTCCTTAACAAGTGCTTGTGTCTATGTTGGAGTGTTTGGCCTTTTTAGAAGCCTCTTTCCTGAAATTTGAAAGGTAAAAATCGTGCACATCCCCTGGAATAATGAAAAGGCACTAACCAGGAATGTCTGGGGAGCTCTGTGTGGTTCTGAGGTGCCTTTTTCATTTTAGATAACTTTGATTCTGGCCAGTTTTTCCCTGGCTTCAGTGAAATGAAAGTGAACTCTCCTGCGTGGGCAGCTCAGCAGAGCCTTGCCCAACAAACTGTGCAGCTTCTTGGTGCTGCTGAGCATTAAATAATATCCCTGCCCTCTTTCTTTCTCTATGCTTTCAAAGTGCCTTGGAAAAAACCAAAGTCTCTTAGTTTCCCAGAGTTGTGTCTTCCCTGTGATTAGTCCAATTGAAACATATGGTACCTGGGCTTCATTTTGGGCAGGGAAACCTCCCAATCTGCTGAGACTTCACTTGGAGGCCCTGCTAGCATTCAACTTTTTGGGGAGTGGGAGCAGATGTAGAAATAACAGGAGTTTTGAAGGGTGAAAAATGAGATTCTTGCCTCTGTTGTGTGTGAGGGGTTGATGCTGTCCTGGAAATCCCAGTGGTGGGAATGGAGCTGGAGTTGGAGCTTTGCTCTCTGGTTTTTTTGGGGGGAGGATTGTTCTGGCTGGTTTTTTGAGGTTGTTCTGTCTGGTTTTTGGGGGTGGTTCTGGCTGGTTTGGTTTTTTTTTGGAGGGGTTCTGGCTGGTTTTTTGGAGGTGGAATTGTTGTGGCTGTTTTATTGGGATGGTTTGGCTGTTTGTTGGGGTAGTTCTGGCTGGTTTTTTGGGGGTTCTGCCTGTTTTTTTTGGGGAATTGTTCTGGCTGTTTGGGGTAGTTCTGGTTGGTTTTTTGGGGGGTTCTGGCTGGTTTTTTTGGGATGGTTCTGGCTGTTTTTT